>JXCR01085605.1:0-12150 GCA_002079205.1 Phalaenopsis hybrid cultivar | reverse complement strand
ACAAAATTTGAAATCCTTCACTGACTATGAATTATTAGCAAGGAGAAAATCTCTTTATATATTGTTTAAGTCATTACATTTACTTTTATTTGCATATTGTAGAATTTAGTAAACTTGATTTTCTTCTTTAGATAGTTGCTGCAATCTTAAGTAACGTTTTCTTAAAGTCAAAACTCATGTATTTTATTTTATTGTTTACTTATTTTCGGCTTCATCGATAGATCGATACCGGGGTTTTTAAGAAAAACTCTATATTACTTGAAACGATACATATATTTGTGTAGTACCCCTATTGCGAAAATTATTTCTTTAGTGATATTACATTTGTTCTCACTAGCCACTAAATATAATTTGGGTCAAATTTTTGGCATTTTAAGGAACATAAATATCTGTGTAATTACGGGTCAGGTCAATAAGTTATCTGTCTATTTGTTTTTTGCAGATTGAAAATAACTGTGCTGCAGCTATTTTCTGACAAATGACCATTCTACCACAATATTGTAATGTTATTTATGATTGAGCTGTTCATTTTAGCTCATCCCATTATTGAAAGCAAATTCTAGTTTGAACGTTTCCAAATAAAAAGAGACGCCTTACTAAATAAGAAGTAGCATGACTATTGAAATTATAAAAAAGATAAGAAAACAATCAATAAGATGATAATATTATTTTAAAATGCAGTTGGTGTAGGTCATAAGACAAGCTGTCCTCTAAGGAAACTCTCCATGCTTGATCACTATCAACTATTGGTTCCTCCAACCCATCTACTCACCTACATAAGTTACAGTTTTCTTGTCTTCTCATCGGACACCTGTAAAATTGTCTCCAAATAGCTGCCATGAATATAACCACATGAGAAGTGGGTGCTATATTTGTAAATTTCTCTGAACTTTAGAGAATAATCATGAGATATTTGGGTAAATATCCTGAAACCTTNTAAATTTCTCTGAACTTTAGAGAATAATCATGAGATATTTGGGTAAATATCCTGAAACCTTTTTTTTTTTTAATTTTTGATATAGGAATTATTTTTCCCCTAAATAATCCAATCATTCAAAATTTCTTTTTTCTCAAAAATACTTTTAGAATAATTTTATCCAAGCAACGTACACCAATCCCACATAATCCAATCATCCAACAAGGTCTATTTATNTTCTCAAAAATACTTTTAGAATAATTTTATCCAAGCAACGTACACCAATCCCACATAATCCAATCATCCAACGAGGTCCATTTATTTACATAACACACAATTCTATTGAATTTACATATCTCATACAATAAATTTAATATTCATGCACATAACACTCAAATATTGGAAACCAAATCAAGGCGAACACCATTACAACATAAGCAATATAGAGAAACCATGGTGAAACAGTCAAATACACACGAGTACGACTACCATCTTCCCTCAAATGACAAAATATGGATTCGACAATCATGAATATAAACACATAAAACTTGTGTGTTGGCTTTGTAAGTTGTAAATTCCCAATTGAAAAAGGAGCACGCGAAACCATCAAAATGAAAAAAAAAACATAAAGTCCCAACAGAAATAGGAGAACCTGTAATATTACTGCTAAAGCAAGCTTGATCCAAATCCAATTTTTTAATGTACACAACAAAAACCTTGATAAGAAATGCTCAAGCCTCTATTATCTTTTTTTCAATATTTTCACTCAAATATAAAAAAAATATGATGAAATCCCAATTCGTGTTAATCAAATAAACAACAACTGAAAAGCTTTGTTCATATATTACTCCAACCATTTCTTAAATTCATATTCACATATCACAAATCAACATAAGAAGAATGAAGCAAAATTGCCAAAACCAGGACTAATTTGATATATATGTAATCATTTCTAAAAAACAAAACCAACGTAAGAACTGGCGAAATGTATGCTACAACCAATGACCACAAACCAATCAAATAAATCACAAAACATATTCTTTGTATGTAAAAATGGGGTTGTAGCCACCGAGAAAAGAAAAAAATACAAGTCTTCGGTGCTTATATGTAAAAATTCAACAAAAGAAAAAAATCATTACGTGCAAACCATATAGCACATAGAGCAAATTCACGAAGAAGAGATGAGGGGGAGAGGATACCGGAGGAAGAAGGAAGCAAACATCAGCAAAAAACTTTATTCAGATATGTCGGCGATCCAAGAAAGGCGTGGAGAAAAAGCCCTAGGCAGATCACTTATGGGATAAAAGCGAGCGGAACGGAGGGAACGAAAGGAAAAATTACCATATAATGCGGAATAATCTAGCTTCCAATCGTGGTGCGATAAATCATGCTCATGCCACACTAAACAAATGATGAAATTCAGGTAGCAGGCAGCATCGCAGCTCCACAGTTTCGCCATTTAGACCCTAAATCTTAGTTAACGGAAATTAGATTTGTTTTCCTTCTCCCATTCATAGACCTCGCTCATGATCTTTGCCCACAGACTTCTATTCAAAATTTAAATACAAGTCACTCTCCTAAAGCCAAAATAAATTAAGGTGTGCGGTAGGACATTTAAAAATTTGAAAAGCTTTCTACAATAATTCCGTATATTAATGGCCTGGTACGTGGATGTCTTTCTACGGTCAAATGAAAACTTTCACATGAAGGAAAGCTTCTGTGGCATGTCACCAGTCGCACTGTCCTCTATAGCCGAGGTAGCCTGCTGCTTGACCACCTAGTGCGCATGACCTCCGCTTCCTGTCTTTATCTACCGGTCGATCTCCGGCGACGATGTCGATTTATCGGCAGAGCTGTTGAACTTGCTCACAACCGAGAAAGAAAAACCCCCTCAAGTGCGTTTTTCAGTTCCCAAGTCTCACCTGCGGCTGTGCTTCTCGCGTGACCGCTGCCGCTCGTGTAGGAGATGAGGATTGCAGCTTCCGTTTTCCGGTGTCTCCTCTTTTTGATCGCCTTCAATGGTGAGTTCAAATTCGCCCCGTTTTTGTATTAACCGGCAATCTTGCTACGCTTCCAGATGTCTTTCCAGGTCCAGTTAAGTTATATGCATCGAAGTTTCCTCTAAAATATTTAGGGGATGTTGCACAAAGATGTTGTTTTTGGTTTATATTGACGGTGTTTCTTAAGCTTTGTTCAGTAATTCTTCACGCTTTAGCGAATCGATTACTTCGCTTTAGGCTTTATTTGTGTCTTGTTCTGGATTCTGGATTTTGCTGTGGTTATCTAACACATAATTCATGGTCCTACAGTTATTTGTGTCTCATCTTGATACCTGTCTCTAAGAAAATTTGGCATTATCCTTTGAAATTGATCCTCACCTTATGATGTTTATGAGGCGCAGCGATATTTCTATGTTCTTGCTGTTTTTGTCATAATTTTCTATTCGTTCTTTCACGTTTTTCTTGCTTGTGCTCTGATTGTTGTTTCAGCAATTGGTAAATAGTTCAGATTGTATTATTTGGTTTCAGTTCTTCCTTTACACCATTCTTATTATTGAATTACCGTAGTCTCTTTCAGATCATCTCTAATTTCTGCCATATTTACTATCTTCAGCAACATGTATTTTCTTCTAAATTAACCTCCTGAAATTTTAGAACATCCATCATCCGAAGCAGATATTTATCCGCTTCTTCTCTAAAATTGAACTTTTGAAGTTATTTATTTCATTCGCTTCCAATTTCGTGCTTCTACAGTTCTTTCGTAGGACTTGTATGCTGCTGTAGTTGATAAACAAATTATTACATTTCTCTGTGGGTTTTAAAGTTTTTTTAGCCTTCTTTCTATTGTTTGTAGGCATTGGGACAGGTGAGGCATTCACCGGAACTTATGGCATAAATTACGGTAGAATAGCTGATAATATTCCTCCACCTGAAATAGTGGTCTCTCTTCTTAAAGCAGTAAAGATCAAGAATGTTAAGATCTACGATTCCGATCATGGCGTGCTTAGGGCATTTAAGGGATCCGGGCTTGAGTTAGTTGTGGGGCTCAGCAATGACTATGTCAAAGAAGTAAATTCCAGTGAAGACCGAGCCATGGAATGGGTTAAGGAAAATGTTCACTCATGGTTACCTGATACACATATCAGAGGAATAGCAGTTGGTAATGAAGTTCTCGGAGGGGCAGACCAGGACCTCGAAGCAGCATTGTTTGGTGCAATAAAGAACGTTTATAAGGCTTTATCGCGGCTTAAACTGACTGATCTTATTAAAATCTCGTCACCGCACTCACAGGCTGTTTTCGCTAACTCATATCCTCCATCAAATTGCACATTTAAAAGCAGTATTTTTCAGTATATGAAGCCCATCTTGGACTTCTTTTCAGAGATTGATTCTCCTTTTTCGCTCAATATATATCCATTTATAGCATACAAAGGTGATCCTCAGCATATTGACCTAAATTATGCTTTATTACAGCCAAATCATGGAATAGATGACCCTATCTCTAATCTGCATTATGACAACATGTTTGATGCTGAGATAGATGCAGCTTATGCTGCTTTGGAAGCTGCAGGGTATGGTAAAATGGAAGTTGAGATTACTGAGACAGGATGGGCTTCTGGTGGTGATGAAGATGAAACTGGAGCTTCGCCTCAAAACGCTCAGACATACAATTATAATCTACGCAAAAGGCTTTTCAAGAGAAAAGGAACACCACGAAGACCCAAAATTGTTATAAAAGCATATATATTTGCCTTGTTTAATGAGGATTCGAAGCCAGGGCCAGGTTCTGAGAGGCATTATGGACTATTTAAGGCTGATGGGAGTATTTCGTATGATATTGGGCTTTCTGGTGTTTCATCGTGGCATGCATCATCCTCATTTTATGCTCTAAAGGTATGTACTGTGTTCTATCTTTCTTTAAAGTCTTTACTTCTAATTTTAGATAGAATAAAACTCTGTCGTTAGGAGTGAAATTAATATCTTTTGCATATTTAGAGATTAAATTAGATATTATGATATATCCACTGATTTTCTGTGTAGGAGATGTGGAATCACCACGGCTTTGAATGTTAATTCTGTTTGAAGATGGGAAATCAAATTACCTGTTTATAATTTCAATTATGTTTTTTTTTATTCAAATTGCTTATGAGAATTTTATATTTTAAATATGAACTTGATGGTTATTTGGAATCCCATTGAGAGGTGTGTCAGTCAAGTCCACTTACGTAGACATGATTTGTTTATAAATTGATGTTATGGGGCATGGAAAGTTTTTAATTTAGCTTGAATAAATCACTTTCTATTCTCAATCTTGTGAGTGCAAGGAATGTGTGATTCTTTTATGTGACATAAGTGTGACTGCCTAGGGGAAAATAACTCCTTATGTNTTTATTCAAATTGCTTATGAGAATTTTATATTTTAAATATGAACTTGATGGTTATTTGGAATCCCATTGAGATGTGTGTCAGTCAAGTCCACTTACGTAGACATGATTTGTTTATAAATTGATATTATGGGGCATGGAAAGTTTTTAATTTAGCTTGAATAAATCTCTTTCTATTCTCAATCTTGTGAGTGCAAGGAATGTCTGATTCTTTTATGTGACATAAGTGTGACTGCCTAGGGGAAAATAAGTCCTTATGTTGGTAATATTAATTTGTTGAATATTGAGTAAGCAAAATCAAGCTACTGATTTCATTAATTTGATTAAATCATGTATTGATAATTTGAATGTTAAATAAGTTCACGCACATGATATAGAAGTATATTTCAATCAAAAAAATGAATCAGTTCATTTGAATGTTAATTTTAATTAGGGATATGGGAATCATCACAATAGACAATTTTGAGTATTCAACAACCATGCTCATAAAATTCCCAAGTGTTAAAATTTTGATATAGACCATGTTATATTAGAAATGTTAAGTTGAAGATTCTGATTTTGATGTTAAAAGTGACCCTAAAGTTCTTATTGACTTCTTCCTGGATGCGAATAACTTCTTGAATAATAAATCATGTTTAATGAATTACAAGTAGGATTTGCAAAAATAGAGTTGACTCGTCAAACTAAACTTTAGAGGATGTGTAACACCCAATTTTGACAAATTTGAGTTATATCTCAATATTTGCACCTTCAAAATTTGATTAAATCATATTTATAAAATTCTACATGTCGAATCGATCAATGATATATAGTACCAAACTTAAATTTTAAATGCATAAGAGAATCAAAATTTCAAAGTTATACGTTCAATTATTTCAATTAATGCTAATAAATTTCCTAATCTCCCGTATCTGCACTATTCCTAGCCAACTTTCATGTACTTAGATGTGCATGCGTTGGCTTGATTTGATCAAACGACTGCTAGCATAAGTGCGTACATTAAATTGCCGCACTACCTTTCAATTCTCCCCCTTCATATTCTCAGTTTCACTTGGTTGAAGAGATCCCGCGAGTTTTGCGATCTTGCACTATAGTAGGCTTGATTGGTGCGTCCTGCAGGGACACAAACGACAATTTTGAGCTCTGGGGCGAAACTGGTAAGATGGAATCTCATTTCGGTGTTATCCCATACATTTCTTTCCTTACATATCCTTTCATTTTGACATTTGCCACGAATTTGTACACTTTTCATTTTTAGTCGCTCTAGCGAGAGGCGAGCTTATGTCAGAAACTACAAACTTAATTTGTAGGCTTCCGTATGGGTCTTTAGCCAGAAATCGGCAAAGTGAAGGGAATAAGAGTAAGGGGAAGAAGAATAAGATGTATCGCAGAAGAGATGGTTATGCAAAAAGCCCATTTGAGATAAAAAAGTTATGTTTGATGTTAAACCATGAAATGAGCCAAGATTTCATGAAATCCTAAGATGTTTATGANTTAAATTGCCGCACTACCTTTCAATTCTCCCCCTTCATATTCTCAGTTTCACTTGGTTGAAGAGATCCCGCGTGTTTTGCGATCTTGCACTATAGTAGGCTTGATTGGTGCGTCTTGCAGGGACTCAAACGACAATTTTGAGCTCTGGGGCGAAACTGGTAAGATGGAATCTCATTTCGGTGTTATTCCGTACATTTCTTTCCTTACATATCCTTTCATTTTGACATTTGCCACGAATTTGTACACTTTTCATTTCTAGTCGCTCTAGCGAGAGGCGAGCTTATGTCAGAAACTACAAACTTAGTTTGTAGGCTTCCGTATGGGTCTTTAGCCAGAAATCGGCGAAGTGAAGGGAATAAGAGTAAGGGGAAGAAGAATAAGATGTATCGCAGAAGAGCTGGTTATGCAGAAAGCCCATTTGAGATAAAAAAGTTATGTTTGATCTTAAATCATGAAATGAGCCAAGATTTCATGAAATCCTAAGATGTTTATGAATTCCAGGTTGTTTACAGTAGGCGACATGCTCAAGACTAGCTTAGAGAAACTCGTTGTAGGGTTGCTCCGTCGTTTCAGGCGAAATAATACTGTGCTAACTTAATAAAAATAACTCTATAGATTTTCAGGTGATTATGTTTGATAGTTGATATTTTTACATTTAGAATTTCTGCATATTGTTGATGAATACCTACATAAACTGTACGAATGTAAACATGAATTGTCACTTATGATGCCTATGATTTTATTATGTTATGAACCTAATGAACATGCTTATGAAATCATTGTTTACATGTATTCATTACTATGATTCATGCATATGATATATGAAAGATTTATGATGAATGTTTGTTACATATATTATGATTTAAGTAACGTCACAATTGATATTATAGGTAGGGAATTGCACGTGTATTTGCAATTATGGATGTAGAGAATGATTGGATTCCCGACTTTTGGTATTTAAACAGAAATGAAACTCCGAAAATCATTGGAATCAGATGATGATAGAACGTAGGGAATCATTCATACCAAGGGGTTTTTGATAACTACTATATTGGGAGGGGCCCAACCTTTATCAAAAGTTGATGTAATCTTCGGGTTGGGTGACGGCCCAAAAATATGAAATTACATGAAGATAGTTGAGACCTATATAATTATAAGTGACATTCTTATGATTAGATTGATTACTCTAATGAATATGTTTATGATTACACATGAATGATTACATATTTTATACATATGTCATATTTTTCTATATTACATTTTTTTTACATGTTTTTCTGCAATTATATATCTCGTGACACGTCTTGTGGATATGTATATGAGTTATATACGAGTATACATTTATTTTTCATCAATAAAATCTCATTTTAGCCTTGATTATTTGGCTAAACTCTATTGCTCACTTGACATTGTTGACTTTCAGGAATGATAAGAAACACATGATGAGTAGTTATGTGTGACTTGTACAACTTTTTTTTCATTGTTTTAAGAGTTTTTATAGATTTTGGGTACATACGTTTATTGCATTGGATTTAGTAGCTCCGTATAAATATATATCTGTTTTGGTGATATGATTTTTTATGCTTCTAAATCTATACGAATATGAATGAATTGTAAAATGAAATGTATCAAGTATTCTTGCAGCGATTTTGTTAGACTAGTTCGTTACCTCACACATTGGGTCCTGATTTTTGAATGAGGACGAGTACTGATATAAATTTAGTGCTACCGAATTGTCTGTCTTTGTCACACCACAGTTGACCCTTAAGGAGGGCAGTTAGGGTGTGATAGAAAGTGTTATCAGAGCATGCTTATTTTATGAAAAGAACGATGAAAACATGTTAGATTTAGAATAAGTAACAAAGATTTAATATAATTCGATTTATATAGAACTTTAGATTGATCAATCAGATATTGGTTGCTCATATATTGGTCACCCATATAACTTAAGATATTATGCATATGTGACAATTATTATACGATAAACTATATTGAATAACAAATTGTGCCAAAACATATGAATATGCATGGATGAGAATCAAGAAGTATTGAGGGGAAATCTCCTAGGCCAATTGCAGGGTAGGAAGTACGAGCTGAAAATGTAATATAAATGATATTCTAAATAAAGAAAATGAGGAAGTTAGGGCCACTGGGTTACAAGGTATCATTCAGTTGATATTGCAAGTGATTAGCAAAATGACTACTGTTGAAAGATCATTCAATAGTGCATGACATAGATTTGAACTTGGGGCAGAGGATGATTGACATTTAGAAATCTTTCATACTTTTAAGCCACCTGCATTCAAAGGTGTCAATGATCTTATAATTTTTTAAAATTGACTTTTAAGAATTAGAAAGATTCTTGATGGTATTATTTGTCGAAAAAGCAGGAGAGTGACACTAGCTACTTTCATGCTAGAAGGCGAGGCAGAGAGGTAGTGGCATACATAACATAGAGATAAATTTTAGCAGACACCTCTTCCATTAATTTAGTGGGATGATTTTGTTATATTTTCTAAGGATTGATTCATTCCGCTTTCAGCCAGATTAGTATTATAAGATTAATTATTCAAATTGGCTATGTGGTCTAGATCCATTATATAATATGAGATAATTTACTTATATTTCAATATATGCACCCCACTATATCAAAACCTAGTAAAAGAAAATGCCACAGATTCCTGCACGGCCTCAGAAATTAGTTAAGGTTGACTTTAACATCTTTCGAAATTTATGATTTCTCAGTTCTATTTAAAAGAGCCATGCGAACTAAAAACGAGTTGAATTCTGCAGTCAGCGGTGACAACCTCAAACAAGTAAGAGAAATGAATTTGGCGAGGGAGAAGACTTTCGAAGCAAGAAAACTAAATCATAAGCTAAGCAAAATTTTATTATATGATAAATTGTATTATATCATAAATTGTGCCAAAACAAATGCATATGCTTGGAGTAGAATCAAAAAGTATTGAGGGTTAATCTCCTAGGCCAATTGTAGGGCAAGAAGTACTTGCTGAAAATATATTGAGCAGTAATAGTAAACAACACAAAACAAATGAAAAATTAGAGCCATTGAGTTACATGACGTAATTCAGTTGATATCTCAAGTGATTGATAAAATAACTGCTATTAAAAGATTTTACATCAGTACAAGACCCAGATCTAAGCTTGGGGTAGAAGTTGATTGACACTTAAAGATCCTTAAGACATTTAAGTCACCTGCACTCAAGTGTGGTAGTGACCCTATAAATGTTGAAGATTTACTTTTAAAAATTGGAAAGATTATGAATGGTATGATTTGTTCATAAAAGAGGAGAGTGGTATTAGTCACTTTTAATCTAGAAGGTGAGGCAACATAGAGAAAAACTTCAGTTGATACCTTTTCCACATATTCAGTGGGATGATTTTGTAGAAGTTTTCAAGGATTGGTTCATTTTGCTTTCAGTCAAATTAGCATTATAAGATAAGTTCCATTATACAATATGAGGCAGAATTTACTTTTATCTTCAGACATGTACTCCACTATGTCAGTACCCAGGATGAAAAATGCCACAGATTCATGTGCAACCTCAGAGATCAGTTTAGTTTGACTTTGGTGCTCTTCAAAATCAGTATTTTTTTTACTGCTAGTTGAAATAGCCAGATGAATTGAAAATGACCTGAACTTATCCATCCAATAGTAGCAACCATAGGCAAATAAAAATAAAGATTTTGGCAAGTGAAAAAACTTCCAAAATAAGAAAATTAAATCAGATGGTAATCAGAAGCTGCCTCAATTAGAAAGGTAGTTCCTGAGAAATGTGGAAAAAATATTTTGGGAAGTGTTGGATGGGTTCCAGAAAGTACAACAATTGTGGACAATCAAGGAATCTTCATATGAACTAAAATAAAAGCGACATCAGATCGCTGATATCTCAAGAACAAAGACAACCATGAAATTTTTAGAAGAAAGTCAGTCCAACTAAACTCAATTTTAAGGAAAACCTTCAATACAAACAAATGGTGAAACATCTGGGCACATAACTGAACTACGAGTGAAAGCCAAAGTTTTTGCAGTTATCGCTAACAAATCTAAAGAATTTGAAGAAGTGGTTACAAGTATGCATCTAATTCATGACACTTTGACATTGTTTTATTCGATTCAGGTGCAACTCATTCCTTGATTTCGATGAGTTTGCTTCCAATTTATTATTGATATTGTGCACTTTAGTCATGTCTTATGTGTTATTATGCATTCAGGAAGTACTTTTTATGGAAATAAAAAATATCTAGTGCATGTTAACAATCATGATAAGTTGCAAACAAAATTAATTAAAATATCAATTAGAATTTCGATGTTATAATGGGAATAAACTGGTTAGTGAAGAACTTTGCTACGAGTGAATGCTAGAAAAGGTGAGTGAAACTCAATTTGCTTGGTGAAAAGTCATTTTATATCTTATGTGATTAAAATGTTTAGTTTTTTCTGATTAGTTCAGTAAAAGTTGAAAAATACTTGCAAAGTGATAAAATTGTATTTTAATAGCCAAATTAGAGGTGTTGACTAACAATGTGCAGAAATTGAAAAACATCTCAATTGTTGCAGAATTTTCTAATGTATTTTCCGAAGAATCACTAAGGCTATGCCAGAATGAAAAGTTGAGTTTGACATTGATGTGTAGTTAGCGATATCTGTTATTTTCAACTCTGCTTACACAATAACTCCAAATGAATTGTAGGAATTAAAATGTCAGTTGTAAGGACTGATAGATAATGATTTTATCAGATCAAAATAATTCACTTTGGAGTGCTCCAATATTGTTTGTCAAGGAAAAAAATGGATCTATGTTGTTATGCATCTATTATAGAGAGTTAAACAAAGTGACAATTAAGAATAAACATCCGCTATTATGGATCGATGGTTTATTTGATTAGTTAGAAGGTACTACTATATTTTTTCGCATTGATCCGAGATCAGGATATCAGATCAGAATTAATGATGTAGATATAACTTAGACACCTTTTGGGATAATGTATAGTCATTATGAATTCATAGTTATTCCTTTTGGCTTAAACAAATACTCATGTTGTTGTTTTCGTTCCTTTTTCTTTTTTTTTTGAAGGAGTCAGCAATTTGCCTATCGTCGTATATTTTCCTATTCTGAATAAGTGTCTTTTTCAGATTATGTGAATGACCACGAGAAGTGAGAAACAAAAAAAGACGGACAAACATCAAAGAATACAAACAAGAGAGAGAACGCGAAGAGCCTACATGTGATAAAATCTTACAAGGATAAGTCAAATATGCTTGCTCAAATAAGATCGGTCTGAAGCATCTTGGATCAATATCCACGAAAGAATGTCTACGTAGACTACCCAC
>JXCR01085597.1:12561-24944 GCA_002079205.1 Phalaenopsis hybrid cultivar | reverse complement strand
GAGAACAAATTCAATGTGCTTATATTTGGATATTGGTTTTGAATTACTTGTTGATAAGCCTGTTGTATTACCGATACTAGCTTCTCTGAACATTACTCTTTCTATAATGATTAGAAAAGGTCGTACAAATTCAGCTTAATGTTTATGAGACTCGTTGTAACTAACATCATTAAACTAACAATTCTAAAAATTGATAATGCTAAGAAATTTATGAATTTGAGAAAGGTTTGTCACAATCGGAGTCTGTCAACAAGTCACTTATTGGGACACTAATTAGTACATCGATCACTAAGTTTGAGGGTTCACATGTTATGCCTAAGTATATTGAAACGATGCATATTGTAGCAAGATTAAATATCATGGGAATAAATGTGAGCAAAAATATCATTGTACATATTATCATCAAGTCCTTGTCTCCTGAATATGATATATATTCCAAATAAACTGCAATATGATAAAAAATAGATTCAATGCGACTGCATTAAAAATAGGCTTGTTTAGAGGAAAATAAGACTTAGAAAATAAGAAATTCACTANTTATCATCAAGTCCTTGTCTCCTGAATATGATATATATTCCAAATAAACTGCAATATGATAAAAAATAGATTTAATGCGACTGCATTAAAAATAGGCTTGTTTAGAGGAAAATAAGACGTAGAAAATAAGAAATTCACTCAATAAATCATACGGGTCACCCTGAAGCAAAAATGAAACAAGAAAAAAAAAAGTAAGCGAAACATATTAAATAACACTTAAAGGCTAATGTATCATCAATCCAAATCTTTAAAAAAAAAAAAAGGATAATAGATGTCATTTCTATCACAAACATATACTATCAAAAAAATTGCCAAAAACATAAAGCTTCATTCAAAGAAAAAGTAAAGCCTAGTGCTTTTGTATGTTGCAAATATAATTTAGCTGAAAATTTTTATAATAATTGATGGATTGATTCTAGTTATATTACTCATATTTCAAATATGATGCAAAAAACTCTAATGACCCAAACCATAAAGCCTAAATGAAAAGTTTGTGAAAATCAAATCAAAGCTCCAATTTAAGCCATTAGAATATATCGTTTGACTTTGGATACATGATATCACTTAGATTTTTTTCAAATTATTTATGTTTCTTCTGTTTCTAGAAATTTAATTGCTTTATCTGCACATGATATTTTTAAGTNTTTTTTCAAATTATTTATGTTTCTTCTGTTTCTAGAAATTTAGTTGCTTTATCTGCACATGATATTTTTAAGGTTGGAATTGAATATTTCGGTTAATTTAAGCATAATCATCTTATTGGTTCGGGTGTTGTTTGTGATTGTTATATAAATTAAAGCTCAACAATTTATTTGCCGACTATATTGACCTTGCATCATAATATTGGAATATAGCATGATTTAAAAAATAAAAAATTGTAATATTGAAATAATATTATCATTTTTTTTGCCGTTAAAAAAAAACATGTATGCGAATAAATTTATATTTATTATTATGTATTTTGATGGTAGAGCTTGCAACTAATGATTTTGGTTTATTATATGAGACCAAATTTTTTTTTTCTCAAAGAACTTTGAAATGAAAGATATGGATGACATATGAGCTGTGATGGAGATTGAAATTTTATGTAAAATATCTCAAAGATCAAGAATATCTCAAAAGACATATTACAAGTGAAAATAAGAGAGAGAAAATTATTAGAGAGACAAAACTAAGAAAATTTTTTGCGTGAACAACTATTCTTATCTTATATTTATCTTCAATCTACTGAAATAAACACCACTTTACGTATCCATGAACATAGACATACTTTGCCGATTCACATAAATCTTCTCTCCTAATTTTTTGATATATTTCTTTGTATATTACTTTTTAGTCTATGTATTCATCATTGCTTTTAAATATGAGACCTTCCCATAGATATTTTACAAGAGCTGGAATCAAAATAGTTCACTTTCTCTCTATTTATTGGACTCAAAAATCAATCTGACACTATATAATCTGAACATAACTTACAATATTAAAAGTTCTCTGTAAATGTAGTATTTCATTAGAATTTACAGTTTCAACCGCACATCTCAAATATATTACTGTAATTTACTTCAAAAGTATTCATTTAAATTCCTACACCTCCCTCAGAAGAAACTTCAGAGTTCATCCATAGAACGCAAACTTAGGCAAAGGTTATTGACTTAACTATTTTGTACAAATTAGAATTTGTGCACTAGCAATAGTACGAGATCTATTTATAACTATTGGACGAAAAATACATTAAGAAAATACATCAAGTCAATAAAAATGAAGCAATTACATTACCTTCCTTCTTAAAGCTCTGTTAGCTTCTTGCAACATTTGCTCCTGCATCGGTCAAAATAAACATTATTAATTGAGGCTTTTTCTAAAGAGTTGAACGCTTAATATAGCAAGAAGTCCAACAACAAAAACAAGTCTTTATCCCACTAATATGGCAGCTATAGGAGTCCTTTTTTTCCCTTTGTGTCCTATTGTGTGTCATATTTTCATTTAACTCTAATAAATTAAGATAATTTGTATACAACATGCCCAAGACTTTTTAGGTTTACCTTTACCTTTCTTAACATAAGGCAAATCTAAAACATCTACTCTCCTGACTGGGACATCAGATGGTCAACATTTAATGTGACCAAATCATCTAAGGCGGCTCTCTAATCTTATCTGCAATTAGAGCTACTCCAACCCTTTCACAGATATATTCGTTTTGTATTTTGTCTCTAAGTGTAAATCCACTTATCCACCTGAGCATTCTCATCTCAATAACACTTAATTTTATACTTCTCTTTTAAATGCCAACATTTTGTACCATAAAGCATCGCAAGTCTCGCAACCATCTTATAAAATTTTCCTTTTGTGTCTAAGCGGCTCTTTTCTATCACACAATAGGCCCGATATATTCCCCCACTTCAGCCATCCAACTTGAATTCTACTAATAACATCCCCATCTATATCACCATCACTTTGAATAGACCCAAGATATCTCATTGTTAACTCCTTTAGATGACTTAATCACTCATTGTTACAACCCATCCACTTGAGCTACTACAACTAAAATTACATTCCACATATTCAGCTTTAGATTGACTCAAACAAAAGCCTTTAGACTCTGAAGTTGACCTCCATAATTCAAGATTAATATAGCAAGAAAATCTACTAAAAATAACATGATCGAAGTAAATGCACTGAGATCTGCGTGCAGTAGATTATTAATGATTTTGAGACTAAGTAATGGAAGTCTCGGTTAAAAATTGAATCTGAGGTTCATATACAGTAGGACACAAAGATTATACTGAAAATACATCTAAAAAACTGACCTTTCTTTTGAGATCACAGAGCTGATCGAGCATCAATTGAGTCTGAAATATTCAAATGGAAATTATCAAGTCAAGAAAAATATTATTATTACTATTAGAAAAAAGAAAGTAATTCTATGTTCTGCTGTGAATAAAGGAAGCAATCAATTTTTCGCCAAGATTGCATCAATCTAAAAGTCTATGCCATATTTAGCTATTATCTGTTATAATAATTCAATGCTAAAAATAGATTTTATCAAAAAGAAAATAAAAGTCAATAAATATAGTATTGCTATCTCATGTTTTGCACAGGTCCATTCGGTCTTGTCACAGCAGAAGTATGCAAATTACATCTTTCAAAGTGCAGAAAATAGCAATATAACTAATATTAAGAAAAATTTTGGGACCGCACAAGCAATTATGATAAATAAACACTAAAACACCCACTGAGACTACAAAACTGACTGATATTTATTGATCTCTCTTTTTTATTCATTTTGAAATTTCTTCTGCAACTGAGACCAGATTTGAGCTATTTTGAGTGCTAGGCAACCGCGTACGGTTATGTAAACTAAAAAGTTAGATTAAAATTATTGAACACAACCTGCATGGACTGTCTTTGCTGTCTTTCTCCGCATGCACCCCTCCATTTATCGTGTCTTCATAAAGCCAGTAACTCTTCTTGAGATGCCTCCAATGTAGGCATGAAAAGAGGACTATATATAGAAAAGAGTCCAGGTGGGAAAGAGAAGGAAACTCTTGCTCTTCTTCCTCTTCTAACATTGATTGATTTACTTCTTGCGCTGCTATTTCTCCTAGCTTTAAGGGATTTCCTTCTGCCCCACTCTCCTTTTTTGTTATCTTCCCCTTCCTTATGTTTCCTCCTGTGGGTTTATCTGATATCCCGAAGAACATGCCAGGGATTAAATTGATGGGAATGGCCGTGTTATGGTCTGTTTCACGAGTTTGTAAGGGAAGAATCTAATGCCGATATTGCCAATTATGTGATAAGATATGTAGAAAGACTTCGCCATAAATGTATTTATGGCAGCGATGATTTGCAATAGATGTAGCTATTTATATACACTTATGAATATATTTTTAAATGAACATATATAATTTACTCGGTTGATGGGTGGAAACTTTTTAATTCGATCGAGCAAATTTGAACATTGGTCATGGAATTAGGCTAGGGCTTGAGGTGGATCTGAAATGAACTAGTTCAAGGTAAATCACCAGAATATTGAATTTGAGCACTAACCTGGTCATGTGATGACACCTCATAAATGCAGAGATTCTTACAATCACACCCACCTTCAAATAACATAGTAGAGTACTCTTTCAAACATGATGGGGATTGTAAACTCTTCAATGGTTTTATGAAAAGAGATTTGATTGAGCTCCTTAATTATCAGAAGGCCATAAAAGGCTAGTTAAATCGATTGCCCTTATTTTTGTCATTTCACCATTGCCTAGGGCATGCCATTGGGGATTATTATGCTTTCATGAATATGTTAAGCGAATGTCATGATGGCACACTTCATTTGACAAATGATTACTTTAAATGAGGAATACTATCAACAACACAAAATTTCAAAAATCTTTATTTTACTCAACTTTAGTTTTAGTGAGCATGATGACAATTTTTTTTCATTTTTTAACTTGATTTTGTTGATGTTTTATGAACCTTTCAAATCAATCATGCATAAATTTTCTTTGATTTTTGGTGCCAATTATTCATTTATAGCTGTTTTTCTTTTTTTTTTTTGCTTAGATTTACCTTTCATTATAATGTAAATAAGTCTATCTGTTATATCAGTACTAAAAATTATTTAATAGCCAGATATGCATGTATGTGCAGTAAATTTAAATTTCTACCTAAAAAATTTGATGTTATTTTAGGAATTGATTGACTATTAAATAATATGCCTATATAGATAGTTGTTCAAAATGAGTAAACTTGTATTTGCATAGTGAAGAGATTTATATTTACAGTATTAAAGAAGTGTTATCATCAATAAAATTAGTACTACAAATCAATAAATTATGAAAGAAATGAAATACTGCATATCATGCACATGTGATGAATAAGGATAAATCTTTACTAACCTTATATAAGGTTTCTATGGTAAATGAACTTTTAATGCGTTTCTTGAAAGATTAATGAATTTACAACCGGATGAGATGTAAGATTTTGTATTGAAGTGCCATTTGATACAACTTACAAGGCGTCTTCAACAGAATTTTTAGAATTGAAAGGCCACTTATAAAAGGTTTATAAGGGTTTTATCAAACTTGATATACCTCTATGGAGTGCACTAACATTATTTTGAAGAAGTTAGATATGATGTAGATATGCAATGATTATAGACTTGAATAAAGTGGGCATTTAAAATAAATACCCATAGAATTTATAATTTTATTTAATAGATTGAATGGTGCATTTGTGCACGTCAAAATAGATTTAACATTATGGAATCATCAGTCGAGGGTGACAAAAGAGGATGCGGCAAAGATAGCATTTAGTATATACTATGCTTATTATAAATTTTTTAGTAATATTTTTTAATATGACCAATGCGTTTGTAATATTTATGAATTCAATTTATCAAACATTTGATCCATACTTAGATTAATTTATGATTGTTTTCATTAATAGCATATTAAAACTATTACAAGAGAAATTAAACCGAAGTTATACGTAGCATTTTTTAAATATAAGTTCTAATTATGAAGTTTGATATTTTAGGGCTTTATAGTGAGTGAAAATGGAATAATTATAAACCCGCAAAAAGGTTCAAGCTATTATTGAATGATGAAAACCAAAAAGTGTATCAAAAGTGTGTAGTTTTCGTGATCTAGTATTTTATCAGAGAAAATTTTTTAAAGGCTTCTCACAAATTATAATTTTTTTTGACAAGATTGGTACAAAAAATTGTGTCATTTGAGCGAAGTTCAGAAATTGAAAATTTATATTGATAATTCCAAGTGATATTGAAGAATTTCAAGTATTTAGCAATGCATTTTTAAAAGGACTGGTGTATTTTAATCCAACATGAAAAAGTAATAACATAGCATTTAGAACGTCAAAATCAAAAGAATAAAAGTTTCTTACGAAAGATTTGAGTTTTATGGTAATTATTTTTCAACTTAATAAGTTTATCCTTTATAGCCGGCTCAATCCTAGATCACTACTTGTGATAGAACTTCGACTCTTCCAATTTTGCTCACAATAAGAAACCTAGAGGTTTCTTTTCAGAAATTTCAAGACTTTAGTTAACTTGGCTAGATAAAATGATTCTTAGACGTCAAATGCTTTATGCATAGGTCAATGAGTTATATATTTATATTCGTGTGGAGAACTAATCCTTTGAGAAGTGCTTTGAGGACCATCCTTGAGTATCCTGGGGCTCTCAGATCTTCATAATAAGCTTGGTTTTTCATAACAATGAAAATCAGAAATTTGTCTTGAGTCAAGCTGAAATTCTAAATTGCTATATTTATCATAGTTATACTAATGTCCAGAGTAGTGCAAAAATTAAGTTAAACAAAAAATTTGATAGCAACATGGAGATAATGACAGCAAAAAAAAAAAGAAAGGATCACTTTATAGCATCGATTTTTTATTGAAGACAAGCATAGCTATAAGTTTCACCATCAAATGAGACTAAAATATACAAATGTCATATTGACATCTGATTTTTTCAAGGCAAAATAAGTGCTCAAATCCTTATTAGAATTATTCACTTTGTTTTCGACCAATAAGTTGTGCATTCGAGTGCATTGACATTTGAATTGATAAAGCTTTTGTCAAACATAAATTACCATTATTGTAATGTAAAGAGCGAAAATAATAATTGAGAAAGGCCAAAGATATATTTTTTGTGTGAATTTTGGCAAATCCATGACAAATAAAAAATGTATATGGGAGCTATTCGGCTTATTTCTATTCATTTTTAACATACAAATGGCTCATAATTTTTCAAATTAAATATATCTAGTGAGTGCAAAACCATGTACGAATTTTCTAGGTGGGTCCTCTGGGTCACATCTAGATGTTGTCAGTTTTGTTAATTCCAATTTGGCCTACCAAAAATTTTTTTTCTGGAGTGATTTACAACCTTTGTTGACCTGATCTGTTTTAGAGACATTTCTAGTTGAAGCTCAAGTTGCTCTAGCTCCTTGCTGCCTAGCTCAATCAAGTCCTCTCCCAGAAGATTCCTGTAGAGGCATGAATGTCGCATTTTAAAATATTAAATATATGCAAAAAAAAACTCATCATTTAATCTAAAATTACATAGAAATTACATTTTTCAAGTTATTTTACCTTTGGGACCGTTGTAGATATTCCACCTTTGTTTTCAACTTCAAATACTCTTGATAACTATTCTGCATTGAAATGAAGAAGTAAAATTAAAGCCAATAGTTGTTAAGTTGGAGATTTTTTTTTTAAGAAAAAAATTCATTTACAAAGATAAAAATAATAAAAGGGTTGATTTTCTTAACATTAGGAGAGGAGTTTACTTCTGCAAAACTATGTGTAGTTCAACAAACTGACAACCTTAATCTCAACAGAAATAAGCCAAACATAAATCAAACCTAGCAAGATTTAAAAAAAATATAAACGAACGCCATAACTAAGACACTATCTTTGATAGGTTTCCATTTAGATAAGCGAAAAATCTTAAAATATCTACCTAAAGCTCATATGAAGTGAGGAGACATCCTATAAATTTTCTTTTTGTTTGCTCTACTATAATTTGAATGGGTTCGAAATAGCCTAAATTATGTATCGTAAAATCATCTTCTGATATGATATTATTAAATATAAAATGAAAATATGGTTGAGCCATGGTGTGATGGTCTCAATATGTAAGAGAATATTATTAAATGGGAGAAAAGAAACATTTTCCTTAAAGTGAGCAAGATATTTTGGAATTGAGTGATAAAAGTTGACTCCACCGCTTTTTGTAATAAGCTAAATCTATTGTAATTGGACTGACATGCTCCATTCTAATTTAACCAGCCAATGGATTAAAAATCTCCTGAACAAGAAGAATATTTTTGTTCACCTTGTTGATCAACAAACTAATACTCAACAACTAAAGAATTACCATGCGATAAAAAGAAATAAGAGATTGATGCTACCGTATTTGTTGAAACCAGTTAATGTGTAGGATTAGATATTGTTATAGTTAGAATGCCAACATAGACCTTTAATTCTTTAACAAATAGACAAATCATAACTAAACAACTAGCAGCAATAATCCAAGAGTCTTTTCCATCACAATCCTTGGCTTATAATCACACCTTTAAGAACCAGTCCAAATAGAATCTATAATGTTGAATAATATCAACATCAATAAGCAACCTAGCAATTGATGGCCATCATACCTAAACAACTAGCAGTGATAATCTAAGAGTCCTTTCCATCACAATCCTTCGCTTATAACCACACCTTTAAGAAGCAATCCAACTAGAATCTATAATTTGTTAAATAATATCAACCTCAACAAGCAACCTAGCAATTGATGGCCTACAGCATAAAGCTGTACAGGCATTAATCTAAAAATGGTTTACAAAACACAGAAGCCAGAATATATATATATATATATATATATTGGATTTGAAAATGAGTTTTAATGTAAATGAAATCCAAACTGACGCAAATAAAAAAAAAATAGAAAAATAATAAATAAATAACATTAAACAAGTCATAATCATGAAATGACCAATTTCATCTCATGCAAAAAGATAGCTATGTAGGTTTCAATTATATCCAACTTAAGAAGGATGTTTTTCGCGTTTAACGATGAAATAAAAAATGGACCGCTTGAACCGTGAGTTGATAAGAATTATCTGATGGAAAATAAAGAGGGCCTACCACCCATAAATTAAACAACTTGCAAAAGATGACATGAAGCAATTAAATCTGATAGTTCAGTAACAGAAAATGATCAATGCAGGAAATCTCTCATGATATATTAACAGGAAAGGATAAATATCCTAAAAAAAGACGGAGCATTTAGGTGCTGCTGCTAGAGAAGAGGATGCAAGCAGCAAACCCACATCAATTGCACCAACTTATGACTTAACTAGAAGAGAATATCACAAACCTAAGAATCAAAGAGTCGTCCTCCGAAAAAGCCTTACATGGCTTAATCACAGACCCAACGACCTGGACATTTGCCATTGAGGAGAAAGAGAGCAACCCTGAACCCGGCATGGCGGAGATGGACGGGCCAGGAAGGACGCCGGCACCAACTAGAATGTAGGAAAGGGATAGGAGAATCCGAAGAAGACCAACAAGGGCTGTGACCGCAAGGGCTCGTGGGAGGAACAAGGACCCAAACTAGGGATTCAGTGACGATATGAGGAAGGCTAATAAGGGCTAAACTGACGGCAACTCATCAGTTGAGAGCCGACGAAAGCAAGCAAGAGGGCGATCGAGATGCACGATCCCAATGGCGAATGTTCGTAAACCAAGGCGGGAGAGAGAATGGGAAGACGAGTCAAAAATGCGCTGAGCTGTGAAGTGGGTACACTTTAAGGCCTAGAGTTTAAACTCTACATATAGACCATTCAATTCATATGATTTATACAACTAACCGCAGAATTTTTTATTTTGACATTTATATAACATAAAAAATGGCTCATTTTTAATTTGGAGGCATTTACATGTGTAGCACAAATTCTCATACATTTACATATCTCGAACTTATACTTTTATATTTACATATATAGCATTCAAATTTTTAATAGTACATCAAAAATATCATTATTACAATTTTTTATAAAAAGTTAAATAAATATTTTCATGCATAAATTTAATGCACCATAATGCTATGCGTGTAAATACGAAAGTCTATGTGCGAGATATGTGAAACATAATAATTGTGTGCTAGGTATTAAATTTTCTTTTAATTTTTAGAGAGTGAAATACATTTCTTCGTGGACAGTTAAGAATTTGTGCATGTAAAAAAGCAAAATTAGGTGTTATATATGAAAATACATATGATTTGACCGGCATGCATGTAAATCTTCAATAAAAGTACTCTTTGGTGTCAATTTAAAGCCATTTAAAATTTTTGAAATGCCTGATTGGGTTAATATGAATTTGCTTGAAATAAACAATTTTAACTGCTGTCTTAGTCGGCTTGGTAGCATTTTGAGACGAGGTGAAAGAAATTATAGTTTGGAAGTAAGCAAATAATAAAAATACAAGTGGTAGGCACCTGTGTATCCTTTGATGGAACCGTGGACTCAGTTGCGTTATAGCTGCATTTTTGGTACCTCTCAAGGGTTTTCGTCATGCTGCAATCAAAATTAGAAGAATATGGGATGAATGATTGATTACATTGTATTTCATAATTCTTTAATATAAGAGATAATACATGACACTTTAATTTTCTTTTTCAAGAAATAACAGCCGGGTAGAATAAAAACCAAGTGGCAAGGCATAAGAAGTATCTATAATTTCATTATAATTTCATGGAAATGACACTGTTATAATGCATCATCTCTTATAGAGTTGATATTTTTGTNCTTTTTCAAGAAATAACAGCCGGGTAGAATAAAAACCAAGTGGCAAGGCATAAGAAGTATCTATAATTTCATGGAAATGACACTGTTATAATGCATCATCTCTTATAGAGTTGATATTTTTGTAACCACTATAGAGACATAGTTGCAAAAAATGAAAAACAAGTCTAAAGATGTGTTGTAAAGTTGTTAACTCTTAGTATAGTCTTTGAGTCTAGAGTTGAAATTAGTTCATTCGAAAGTAAGGTTACTTGTCACAATAAAAATAAGTTTTATCAAGAAGATTTTGCATATTAAAAAAAAAATATACCTGGGAGTTTAATTGGAGCATTTTGAAATTGATGTTTTTAGAATCTCTCCACAATATTTGGTCCATGCAGGTGTTAGCGAATATGATCAGACCTATCATTTTNATTCGAAAGTAAGGTTACTTGTCACAATAAAAATAAGTTTTATCAAGAAGATTTTGCATATTAAAAAAAAAAATATAACTGGGAGTTTAATTGGAGCATTTTGAAATTGATGTTTTTAGAATCTCTCCACAATATTTGGTACATGTCAGGTGTTAGCGAATATGATGAGACCTATCATTTATTCTTCTTTTGATTGATTGATTCAGTTCTTAAATCTAGTTATTTTGATTATAACAACCAATCATTTATTTTCAATGGTGTAGATAGCTAACACTAGATTGTAGAATAAAATGGAAGTTAATTTTCTTGCTAATTTATTAATAACATTTATAAAAAATGATATTATTATGAGGATAGAGGTAGAATCAATTTTTGATGATTTTAATACGATAAAGAAGCATTGAACATAATTTAAAATATCTTATTATAATTACTAGATTAATTTAAGTATTTTTTGCATTAAAGGTTATTCTTGTTTACAAACTAATTCATTTATTATTTTGTCTAGTTTTGTTAGGTCAAAAAATAAATTTCTATTTTCACTTCACTTTAGTATATTTTTTGTGCCATTACCGATTTCTTTAAATCTTACTTCCACCACTAACATATATAAATACATACACATCATATATACATATACATACATACATGCATGCATACATAGAAATATATATATATATATATATAGACACACACACACACAACCCTTTAGTGTTGGCATCATCATTATCTTGGATTGTTATGACATCTTACTTTCATTATGTATACAAGATTGTCATCGTTGAAGCAATGGCCTCTTCCAATGTACACACACACACACACACACNACATAATTTAAAATATCTTATTATAATTACTAGATTAATTTAAGTATTTTTTGCATTAAAGGTTATTCTTGTATACAAACTAATTCATTTATTATTTTGTCTAGTTTTGTTAGATCAAAAAATAAATTTCTATTTTCACTTCATTTTAGTATATTTTTTGTGCCATTACCGATTTCTTTAAATGTTACTTCCACCACTAACATATATAAATACATACACATCATATATACATATACATACATACATACATGCATACATAGAATATATATATATATATA
>JXCR01085594.1:25465-49679 GCA_002079205.1 Phalaenopsis hybrid cultivar | reverse complement strand
TGTTTGCTTGTGTTCTTTTTCGTCTCATTTCTATGCCAGGAAGTACATATCTCACAACAGTTCTATTTCTTCCCTATGCACTATATTGGTTTCAACCTCCTCCTGTACTTCATCAATTCACTCAAGTTAATGCAAACACTACATATATATATTTATATATAAAGAGGATATATGAAACATTTGAATGTTTAGAATCTGGTAACCGCAAATGCGAGAGAAATTGAATATGATTTTTGGTGCTTTATCTTCCTTTGGGTACAGCAAGAATTTGCTGCACATCGGCAAATAGACATTTGAAGAAGTTAATACAATTTTCTTTAATCATTATTATCATATATAAAACGTTAATTGAAAAAAGGTTATAAAAAAGCTGAGCAATTGGAGGAGAGAATGCATTTTACCAGGTTGGGCAGAATTTGATATTTGCTCTCCACCTCCACCTCCACCTCCGCCTCCACCTCCACCTCTTCCTCGATAAACTTCCAAAGCCTGTTGAGTGTGTGTGTGTGAGAGAGAGAGGGATACTTCCTTTGAGGAGGCTAACTTATAGAGGATTTTCGCCTTTTATTTTAATAGATTAGTAGTTTTTTTAAATTTTTAGATATATTTGTGCCCCAAATGTTAAATTTAGATCTATTATACTTCTTATAGTGGTTATATAGAAACAGAAATTATCCTAAACGAAAAAAAAAAAAACAAAAACAAAAAAGAAAAAAAAAAACAAAAGCAAGTAATCATCAACTACTGTTTTGAGCTTCGTTTCTGCAGTTATGGCCGAAGGTGGGGCTGCAGCAGGCTTAGTTCGAGCCATGAATTCTGATTTCCATGTTCTTCATGATTTTCCTTTATTAGGCACATACCGCAGTGTTCTTACATATAGAAAGTAGAGTCATTTTTATATAGATAATAAAGAAAATTAACTAAGAAAATCTGCACAATCATACTAAGCTCTAGGAGTACGTTTTAATTATTAGAGTACTTTTCTTAGTTATTAGAGATTATATTAGTTTTAAAGGTTATTTTACATAAACGTTTTCTTCTATGATTCCATTCAGGTAAAAAAAAAAAAAACATATAGGCTCAACATATAAAAAGAAATTATACTCTCTAAGTAAGTCTCCTCAAAGGAGATACCATCTCTCACTTAAAAAAAAAACCAACAGCCATTGGAACTTGATTGAGGTGGAGGTGGAGAAGGAGATGGAAAACAAATATTCCCCTGTGAAATTCTGCCCAACCTGGTAAAATGCATTCTCTCCAATTGCTCAGCTTTAACTTGAGTGAATTGATGAAGTATAGGAGGAAGCTGAAATCAACATGGTGCATAGAGAGAAAATAGAACCATTCCACAATTTGCCTGACATAGTCCTGCTCGAAGCTCATGCAGATCCCACTCTACCTCGCTCAAAGGGACTCAGATGTCCTATCTGTAATCTGTTGTGAAAAGGAATGAGTTAAGAAAGGTCCATGGACGCCAGAGGAGGATATAATCCTTGTCTCTTACATACAAGAGCATGGCCCTGAAAATTGGAGAGCTGTTCCTACAAATACTGGTAATATATATGCAGTTTTTTTCTTCATTTCTTACTTAATTTCTTCCAATTAGATCTTGCAGCTCAATATCTGAGTTTAATGTTGTCTTTTGGTTCTACTTCTTGAGCTTAATTTTGTTGGTTTAATTTCCTCTTTCTTGCATGTTTTATATGATTTCCTTTTGTATAATTTTACTGAATTTTCTACTTTTTTTTCTCTAAAAAATTTAACTTTTTTAAGCATGTTTCTTATGAAAACTAAAGTTTTCTTTTTGTTTTTCGAAAATTGAAACTAAAAATCAAAGCTTTATGTTATGTACAAAGTTACCAATCTATTAGAAATCTGGGCTGCAGGTTTGAAGAGATGCAGCCAAGAGCTGTAGGCTGAGATGGACCAACTATCTCAGGCCAGGAATCAAGCGTGGTAACTTCACAGATCAGGAGGAGAAGCTCATAATTCATCTTCAAGCACTCCTTGGAAACAGGTGATTAATCAACAATTTTATTACAACCTCTTCAATCATTTACTGTTACTAATTAACAGATATCCTATGATTGATTTTTACATTTAAATCCCTTAATTAATTCAATTTATATCTGGCTCAAGCTTCTCATTAATGCATGCCTGATTTGTTTTAATTCTTTAACTGATAATACATATACTATATTTTTATTTTTTTGATTGTAGCCTATGTATAACTACTGAAAAAAATCATACAAAATTTTATATTTTGGGTATAATAATATATTTTATATATGTTATATCAGTGAATAAACAATGACCAAATGTAAAAACAAATTAATTCAGTGGAGCTAACCAGGAAGTAGGTAACTCTTGGATGATGACAGATAAGACATTCGAGTCCCTTTGAGCGAGGTAGAGTGGGTTCTGCACAAGCATCACGCAGGACTACATCATGCTGATTGTGGAATTGTTCTATTTCTTCTCTATGCACCATGTTGATGTCAGTTTCCTCTTATACTTCATCAATTCACTCTAGTTAAAGCTGAGCAATGGTAAAGAATGCATTATACCAGGTTGGGCAGAATTTCATAGGGGAATATTTGTTCTCCAACTCCTTCTCCACCTCCACCTCCACCTCCATCAAGTTCCAATGTCTGTTTGTTTTATTTATAAGTGAGATGATATCTCCTTCGAGGAGACTTACTTAGAGAGGATATTTTCTTTTTATTTTATTTATAAGTGAGATGATATCAAGTTCCAATGTCTTTTCCTTTTGAGGCATTTTATTTTCCAAATTAATCGAACAAAACTAAATTAGAGCAGTAGTTGCCTCTTATATCTTGTCCCTGTAAACTTAAAAACGAAAGCAAGTAATCATCAACTGCCTTTTTGAGCTTCGTTTCTCCAGCTATGGCCGCAGGTGGTGCTGCAACAGACTTCAATTGTATGGTCATCATGTAAGCTTCCGCTTTCCCTATTTTTCCTTGTATCTATAGATTACTATTTATAAATATTTAACATCACATGAAGAAAATAATATCACTAACACTAACATTTATTCAAAATGGAATACACCTTTTTGTGTATAAATTTCTAATCTCAAAGTGTTATAAATGTAAATATCAAACCCGAAGTGTTTGATATATAAATATGAAATAATTGTTTGGTATGTATGTAAAATTTCTTGTGAAAAGTTCATAGCCCTTATGCCTAGCTCTATTAACAATTGCTGGTTTTCTATCCTCATTAATAGTAAGTCTTGAGTCTTTTTTATCTCTATCAAAGGTGTGCGACAGAGTGACCTTTTATCACACAGTCTGTTCATTATCGCCACTGAACATCTCTCATGGTCCCTTAAAGCTCTCAATGCTAATTACATTTTGCCATT
The DNA here is from genome assembly GCA_002079205.1 of Phalaenopsis hybrid cultivar. NCBI lineage: Eukaryota > Viridiplantae > Streptophyta > Magnoliopsida > Asparagales > Orchidaceae > Phalaenopsis > Phalaenopsis hybrid cultivar. The sequence goes on along the minus strand of JXCR01085594.1, from coordinate 46,294 downwards.
CTAGAACCAAGTGGGACATGATATTATCTCATTTGAGAGAAAAATTATTCCATACGGATCGGACATCGCACGCAAGATGATTTACAGTCATGATGTATTTCAGTGGGCCTCACCTAAATCTATTTAAAAAAAAAAATTGAAATAATCCTGACCGTAGATCACCGTGATCTACGGTCAGGATCGGACACCACATGCAGAGATACATGCGGTGTCCATATGCAATAATTTCTCCACTTGAGGAGCCCATTTTCATCGGCAAGAAATGCTCATATCAGTTTCATGTATATTAAGCACAGCAATTTTTTGCTGGTAAAACACATTGTATATTTAAATTAATAGGAAAAAAAAAACATCAAGCGGTTAAAAGAAGTAGTTGGCAGTAGTTTCTTAATATTAAAAGAATACATCATTAGTTTTAGCTCTCACGATAAACAATTAAATTTAAAAGAAAGAAAGAAAGCATGAAGTTCTTCTCAATTATGTTCGATATTGCCAAACTCTGATATAAATTAATGGGATTATTTATTGAAAAGCAAGCTAAGCTATCTTGAACCACTTTGTTGAGCTTCGCCTGTCCAGTTATGGCCGCAGGTGGGGTTGCAGCAGGCAAAAGTTCGAGCCATGCTTTCCATTGGGTTAGCCTGCATTACATTTAATTTAATAATAAATGTGCTAGCTTGATCAACATAATCCAAAGTTTCAAATTCGGTATATTTTTCTATTAACAGTTATAGATAGACTACACGGTACAAATACGGTGAAACATAAACAATATTATGCGATACCAAAATTTATTTTATTAAAAATATAATATAAAAATATTTTGAGCATGTTTTGTGCGTTCGTGTTTGGCTCGATTTAAATATTAATTTTTTACAGTCGTAGTGTATCATGTTGCCACTGGAGCTAGTCCAACCCTTTCACAGATATACACACTTGACATTTTATCTCCAAGGGTCGAACCACTTCCACTGAGCATTCTCATCTTTGCAGTATTTAATTTAATTTTATCTCTCTTATGGATGCCAACATTTAGCACCATGATGCATTGCAGGGCTCACCATGATCTTATAAAATTTTCTCCTGTCTCAGTGGCATAATCCTAACACACAATAGCCAAATGCATTCCTCCACCTCAACTACCCAACATAAATTATACTAATGTCATCCCCATTTATATCACCATCACTTTGAATAATAAATCCAAAATATCTAAAATGCTTATTTCTTTTAATGACTTGATCATCAGTTGTTACAATCCCACCACTAGATCTACTAGTACTAAAATCACATTCCATGTATACAATTTTATATCTACTCAAATGAAAGTCTTTTGATTCTAAAGTTGACATCCATAAATCAGGTTACTCCTGAACTCTCTCTAGTTTTATCCACAAGATGGATATAACCAATGAAAAGCATACACTAAGGTATATCCACTTGTAAGTGTCCATTAAGGACATCCGTAACTAAAGAAAAAATATATGTGCTTAAAGCTGACCCTTGATGTAATCTAGATGAAATAGGAAAATACTCGATCAATCATCCTTCAATCATCCGTGTGTTTGAACACAAGTAACAACTCTAGCATACATATATTTAATGGCTTTAATATGAGTAATATCAACATTATTTTTCTTTCTTGAACTCTCCAAAGTACTTCTCTTAGAATCTTATCATAACAATTTTCTAAATCAACAAAAATCATATGTCGATCCTTCTTAATCTCTCTATAATTCTACGTCAAATCTCTCAATAAATGTATAGCTTCCATAGTAGACTTGCCTGACATGAATCCAAACCGATTTTGAGAAATTTTTGTATTATGTCATAACATATGTTCATTTATTCTCGCCCATAACTTTAATATATGACCTATTAGCTTGTGCATCCCCTTTATTTGTAAAAATATGAACAAATAGACTATTTTTTTTGCCCACATGGTATCTGTTTTGTTTTTAAAATGATATTGAATAGTTTAGTAAGCTAAGAAATTTATAGATCTCCTAAAGAATTCATTCTTCCAATGAAATACTATCAAATCCTACAAATTTTTTACATTTTATTTTTTTTAAAGCCTCCTTTACTTATCTGTTACTAATGTAATAGTGAAAAAGAATATTTTTATTTAAGATATTAAGATTACTAAATTCAACCGTATTTTCATATTTTTTATTGAAAAAATTATCAAAATATCTCACACATCTATGTTGAATATCCTCATTTATAAAAAGTACAATTTTATTTTATTCTTAATATATTTAACTTGAACTAAATCTTTAATTTTCTTATCTCTTTGTTTGACCAGTTTATACATGTGTATCTAATATACTATGAAGATCATTAAAAGTAAAAGTTTTAGCTTCATAGATTTTCCTCTTACTCTCTGCTGGCCACCTTATATTTTTTCTAATTCTCCAGATTTTAACATCTAACTCAATTATTATAACATTAAAATTATTTTTATCTTTTATTGTACAATATTATTTCACTACAAACAATTTTTATTCATAAGAGTTGTTTCTTTTAATTTCTCAAACATATTCTTTGCACTTGCTTAAAATCACTCGTTACTTTATCTCAAATAGCATCAGTTTCTTCATGAATATCTCAAATTTTAAGATTTTGAAGTTTGTTTATAAATAATTTTATTTGTGTCTTTTAAGTTACTTTTTCTTCTAGGATAATATTTTATTATATTTTTTATTTTCTAACCTTTCATCTTAAACTTAAAAATTAATGATTAATATCAGGTACTTAAATTTTAACTTGGAATTAACATACAATCTTTATAATCATGATGATCTATTTTTCTCAAAAGAAAATAATCAATCTATATTTTATTACATCTATTCTTATGAGAGATAATATGCTCATCTTTTTTTTAAAATAAAATATTGGTAATAACAAAATCATATGCTAAAACAAAATCTAATATGAGTGCCTTCTTCATTAGTCACTCTAAAATCATAAAGACCATGTAAACTTTTAAAATTTTCTACCACTCTACTGGCATGCTCATCTAGCTCTCCTCCAATAAAAATTCTTTTTTCATGAGATATCATTTGTATTAATTTTTCTAATTCATTCTAAAAATTTTCATTTGAACATATAATCAAACCTGCTAAGGGAGCATAAGCATTTATAATCTTGAGAATCATAGTATCAATAAAAATTTTTAGAGCTATAAAGTTATCTTTAATTCTTTTAATTTTCTTAAGATTATGTTTTAAACTCTTATCTATAATTAAACATAAATCATTTCTAGTACGACTTCTACCTTAAAAACTAAACTATTAATCTCTTTATCATTTTCTCTTACTCATTTATTTACTTGAACGCATAAGATATTTATCTTCATTTGAATCATAGTATCTACTAATTTCATTAATTTATCTATGAGAATATCTATATTCTAAGCTCTTGTCTTAATATTAGTTTCATGGATTAACTTCTTTGCTTGCATGCATCCACAATGTAAGAACCCTTATTTATTAACACTACACCAAGAAATCGGTACAATGACTCTTGCATACTTTTCATTATATTCAACCAATACAACACGTTGCTTTCAGGAGGGCGTCCTAGCATTTACACAATAATTTAAATGATTCATGTCATAATTTTTCGCCAAAATTTTCAAGTTGACTGTCGACTACCGAATGCAACCCTCCACTTTTGGCTTATATAAATACATTTAAAATTAAGAGGCAACTATGCAAATATTTCTCAAAATAATAAACATAAATAAATGTTTAAATGAAGATAAGCTAACCAAAAAGAATGCAACTTTTGGATAACTGCACGCAGGGCATTTGGCCCCCCTAACGCGAGGAAGTGTGGGATCTGCATAAGCATCCCTCAATACAACAGGTGGTGCAGAGTTACGATCTATCTCATTTCTGTACACACAGTAATTCTCTGCAGGCTCCTGTAATTTATCAGCTAATTTAATCAACACAAACTTTCCATCAAAATTTATACAAATATATATACAAAATAATTAAATGCAGGATATTCCAGAACAAGGTTTTCATCATGCATGTTATTCTTAAGGGCATTTACGTACACACCACTAAATTTCTGCTTATTTATATATTTACCATCTGAATATTATATTTTATTTATACCATCCAAATAATACTCATAACATCTCGAAAACAGAACAGACCAACTTTTCATTATATTGTAGTTTTAATGCTGGATATGTAAATACATAAAAGTGGATTGGTATGTATGTAAATCTCGATATTCTTAAAGAAAACAAAAGAGATCAACATTCCTCCTTCAGTAATTCAGAAATATAGAGCGAAAATCAAAAGGTGGCGTTAAAGAACCGTGTAGTCGCAGTTGCGGCAGGCGCTAAGCAAGACCTTGCGTCTTCTATCTTCTTTTGGATAGAGTAGATTGTTGCTGCATGCACAGAAATATTTGTTCAGACAAATTATAATTATAATTGATTTATCATGAAAAATGTTATCTGCAAGAATGCAATAACAAAAACGTAACACTTCCTATACCATTCGGGACAAAAGTTCATGGGATTCATGGCTTCTGCTGCCTCCAATTTCAGCCCTCGATGCCTGTTAATTTCTTCCTTCAAAGAGATTATGTGAGAGAATATGAGCTGCAAGTTTCTGACGAGTGTTTGGAATGTCAATAAATAGTGAAAGAATTGTTAAAGCAGAGTGGTTAAGAGGTTTTTTTCTCCCTATTATATTGGGTAGAGAGGTTAAGAGCTTTTTTCTTCCTATTATATTGGGTATAAATGAATTTTTATTAATTGTTTTTTTTTTAAATTTTTATTCCTATATGCTGTATTTTTATTTAAGAAAACTAAGAGCCATAGAATAAAAAAGAAAATATAGCCCATAGTGAAATGTTGTAATGAAACTAGTTGATCACTTTAGTCAAAGCAGAAGGTTGCAATGATAGCAATTAATCATGTAGGTAATAGTGGAAGGCTGCAATGAAAACAGCTGGCCATATAGTCCGCAGTGGAAAGTTGCAATAGTAATTAGACATGCAACACTAGTTAGTAGCTGCAAGAGCGTCGATCTACTACAAAGGCCATATCTTTTTGGTAAAAGTTGACGGAATGTCATACTTTATTTAAATAATCAGTTAGTTACGTAACCTGTTAGACAATTTTTTTTCTGTGCAAGGATTAAATTACATATAAATAAAAAAATTTCTATGTTTAGGAGTCTTAGGGTCGAGTTTTGAACGATCATTCACCCGACTCGTTATCGCCCTCAGACTCCTTTCTTTGAGCTGCTATTGAGGGAACGAAGAAAATTTTCTTGAATTCATCTAATCTACAATACATTGAGTCGACCATTCCAACGCCGATGAATTGGTCAATGGCCAACTTAGCACACCTATCTTCAAATGTAAGACTTGAGTGTCGAAAAGCTCTTCGATCGAGTGTCTTTATAGTGGCCACCATTCCATCAGTTCTTTATTCTTCTCTTGAACAATAGATATCCACTTGGACTAAATCTCAAGCTCTGTCCCAGCCTCCTTTAGTAGAGCCTCTGCTAAGGTTGCACGATCCACACACTATAAGAATTTTTTATATTTGTGTTACACATATAATAAGCAAATCAGAGGTAAATCCGACGGTATATATAACTTTTCATCGGATTTGAGTCGGATTTACATCTGATTTTTTTTTCGTGGGTAAAATAGGAGTTGGTAATATAAATTTTGTCTGTTTAGTATCGAAATAATCTATCGCAATTTTTTTGCGTCGACTGTGCGTTGATTATCGTTAAGGCTATGCGAGTGTCTGAATTTGCGTCGAAAAAATCAAACTTTAAAATTAACTCGGATTAGCCTCGCATTTGCGTCAAATAATATCGAAGAATTCGATAAAAGTTGTAATTTTATCATCGGATTATTGAACTCAAATCAAACATAAACTATAATGCATAAAAAATATAAAAAACAGTTACATTTCCACAACCTCCATGATATATTGAATCCACAACACAACAATATTTTATATATCACATATAATCAACATTAACACTGATTATAGATCAAGTAAATATCAATAGTGCAAAGTCATAGAATTTAACAAAGTGTCCAAAAAACAACAAAATAAACCAAAAATTCAGAGTTAATTTTCAAAGTAATGCTAAAAATAAAAAAAAAAGAAATACAAAATGTAAAACATAATCGTCATCTCCTTCCCTCCCTCTCCTCCTCCTCCTCCTTCTCCACAAATGTCATTCGTCATTTGCCCCGACGATCTGCTAAGGTCTCTGTCATGCACGCTATAGAGCCATTGACCTTATATTGGCCTTCTAGTGTCTATGTATGAAACAAACATATCTCTTCATTCATCACAACAAACTGATTGACTATAACATTATGGTCTGGCTGTGAGGAGCTCGGGGAATTGAGCACGAGAGATGTCGGTCTCGAAGGCTATGCCCTTCGCACCAAGACCATAAACCCCCTCCTTCTTCTTTCCCACCGCCTGAGTCCAAAGCTCTAACTCGGACTGTGCAGTGGTAGAGTGAATACCACTGTTGCTGGTGGAAGTCTCGGGCTGAGTGGCCAGGTGCCTCTCCCGGAGATACTCAAATTTCTCTTACAAAATTAAAAGAAACACTTAATTAGAAACTTTGAACAGTGAGAGTTAAAATAAAGCTTTAAATTTCATTTTTTTTACTTATAGCAACCAACCATAAATGCTCAAAGACCCACTGCTACGTCCCTGGGTGCCGATGAGTTCAGATATGCAGCTCCACAACAGCGGGTTAAAGGAGAGTGAGAGAGAGAGACAGAGTGAGTAAGAGATAGTGAAAAGAGAGGGGAAGGGAGCATGAGAGTGAGTGATTGATAGAGAGAGTGAGCAAAAATGCTCTTTAAAGGGAGGGAAGAGATAAAGTATGAGAGATAAGATAAAAAAAAGCAGAGAAAGCAGGAGAGAAATTGAGAGTAAGGGAAGAGAGAGAGCTGTGAGATAAACGGAAAGGGAGAGGAGGGAGAGAGGGAAAGTGGAAAGATAGAAAGAGAGAGTGGAGTGAGAGCGAAAGAGAGAGTAAGGGTTCCGGAAGCATGACAGAAGAGAATAGCCATTCCTTCCGTAAGCATCACTCTCTACCTCTCTCCTACCCTCTCTATTCTCTACCTCTATTTTCCCTCTTTATCTCAGTCTTCTACCTCGCTCCCTCTCTCTCCCACGACCTCTTCTATCCCTCTATTTATCTCCCTCTCTCAATCGATCTTTTTCTCATACTATCAACCTCTCTCTCACTCTCTCTTTTCCATAACTCTTTACCTCTCCCTCTCTTTCTCTGCCTTCTCTATCATTTTTTGTTCTAATCTCTCTCAGTCTCTCTCTAGAAAAATAAGGAGATAAGATACGAGGAGGAGGGAGAGGGAAAAAGTGTGAGAGTGAGAGAAGTGAGAGAGTTATAGAGAATGAGAGTACGAGAAAGAGATATAGATAGAGTGCTATCAAGAGGTCTCTCTCTCACCCACATCACCCTCTAACTCTCCATCTCTCACACACACACTCTCTCTCACTCTTTTTAACTTCATTTCTAGCTCTCTCACTCCCTCTCTCTTCCCACTCTTTTCTTTTTTCCCTCTTTTGCTCTATCTCTTCCCATCTTTCTCTCACACACTCTCTTCCTTTCTCATGCTCCTCCTTCTCACTATTCTCTCTCTTTCCCTCTCTTCCCTCCCTCTCTCTCTCTCCTTAACCTCTCTGTCTTTATTTTTATCTATGTCTCTCTCTCATTCTCTATCATTATCCATCTTCGCTCAGTCTTGGCGTATCTCTCCCTCCCACTTACATTCTACCACTCTCTACCTCCCTATTTATTTCTCTCTCTCCCCCACTTTCTCTCTCTTTCTCCCTCGCTATCACTCTCCCTCTCTATTTCACTCTCTTTCTTGCTCTATCTCACTCTCTCTTCTACTTTCTCCTTATCTCTCTTCTTTCTCGCTCTCCCTATCCCTCTCCCTCTCCCTCTCTATCACTCTATCTCCCTTTAAACTCTCTTGCACTCTCCACCTTAAAGAGAGGGGGGCTCTCCATCCCTGCCTATTTTTGTGCATTTGTCTCTCTCTCCCTTCATCTCTATATCTCTCTATTCTCACTTTCACTTTATCTCTCTCCCCCTCTCATTCCGGATATATCGCTCCCTCCCCCACTTTCTATCACTCACCCTCTTTTACTCTCTCAACCTCATTATTTCTCTTTTTTTCATTTCTCTATAGCTTTATATCTCTCTCTATCTCCCTTTCTCTCTCTCTAATTCTCTCACCTCTTATCTCTCTCACTCATTCTCATTATTCTCTTCTCAAATACTCTTTGTCACATGAGAGAGATTGATAGATTGAGAGAGTGAGTAAGAAAAAGATGGGGGGATCAACCGATCTCTCTCTCCTCCCATCCCTCCCTCTCTTACACGCACTCCCTTTCTCTTACTCCCTCTATCCCGTTCTCTCATTCTCACTTTCTCTTACTCTTGGTATCTTTCTCTCTCCCCATCTGTCTGTCACTCTACCATTCTCTCTCACTTTTCTCTCTAACTCTCTCTAGCACTCTCTATTTCTCCGCTCTTTCTTTTTTCTTGCTTTCTAGTTAAGAACAAGATTGGAAGAGAAAAAAGTGGGAGAGAAATAAAAAGATAAGATTTCTACATAGAGAGAGATTGAGAGAGATAGGTTGATAGATGGATGGAGAGGGATTGCGATTGAGAGAATTAGAGAGAGGGTGGGAGAGAACTACCAAGGAATAAAATAAATGAAATATATTTATCTATGAGTGAGAGAGACAGAGTGTGTGTGTGTGTGAGTGAGAGAGAGAGAGAGCAGTTGTAGCTTATTGCACGATGTAAGATGCCTTTGAGGAGACTTACTTAGAGAGGATATTTACTTTTTATGTTATATTGATTAATATTGTTTTTTTTATTTTTTTAGATATATTTGTGCCCTGGATGATATATTTAGATTTATTATACTGTTTAGCTTGGTTATATAGAAATAGAAATTTTCCTTTTGAGGCATTTTTTTTCCAAATTAATCGAACAAAAATAAATTAAAGCAGTTAAAAACAAGTAGTTGCCTATTGTATCTTCTCCCTATAAACATTAAAACAACAAAAAATAAAAAAATTTAAAATAAATAAATAAATAAACAAGTAAACTTCAACGACTTTCTTAAGCTTCGTCTGGCCAATTATGGCCGCAGCTGGGGTTGATCCTATCCAAGCTTTCCATCGGGTTAGCCTACATTGCATGTAATTAATTTATAATTAAAAAATGTGAAGCCACCATTTTAACCTCAATTTTATTTTAACTCAATGTTATTTTTCTTTGGTGTTTCTGGTCTCAAGAAACACTCCAAACCAATTTCCATAATCTTCTGATTTTAATTTTAATTTTTATAATTATTTAAAATCAAAATCCTTATTTACTTAGAAAATATATTTTGGTATCAAAAATAATTTTTCTCACTTTCAAAATTTTTACAGGGACTTTAAAAGACTATTTCCTTCATTTTGGGATGTTTTGGTGATTTTTTTAAAATTATATTGTATTTTTCTAATTTTGGTATTTTTGTAGAAATTACAATTTAATTTTTATAAATTTGACTTTTATTTTTTCTAGATTTCTCTGATCACAATAAACCTACCAGACAAGATTACTCATGTGAATGTGTGTAGAATTTTTATGTAGAAGTCAAGAAGTGTGTAGAATTTCTATGTAGGTGGTTTCCATCACCAGTCATCTAGGAGAGTCAACAGGAAAGTCATATGACTAAATTCTAAGTTTAAGAGAAGGAATCAAACCTTACCAAAAGTGAGTTCAACATGAAGCTAATTTAAGAATTACACAAGTTAATATTGACATCTTATCCTATGATCTTTCTTGGTTTTTCAAGCATGGTGATTCTATTCTAAAGCACTACAAATTGAAATTATATATGTTGTCTACATACTTCTAATTCCCATGATAAGGATTAAATTCAAGACAAAAAAAAAAGTTGACAAGTATATGATTTAAACTAGAAATATCTAAAGAAATGAGATATAAAGTTAAAATCCAGTGGATCTTGCTCCATTCCTTCATAGTTATAGACTGCCCTCTTTTTCTAAAGGTCTACTTAAAGTTGGCTACTCAATTCTCTCACCAAATTCTAGTTGTGGCTTTAATGTTAGGACTAGGAACTTAGTCATAGAATTTTTGGGTGGCCATTGGATCTAATACCTTCGTATCAAGCTCCCCTATCAAATAATTTGGAATTGGCTAAATTTCTAGCATAGAAAAATAAGGTTGATAGGTATCAGTCTTGGCACCTAGACACATGAGCATTCTAATATACTTATGTGTCTTGCACGTTGCTCAGGAAAGCTTCATTGCTTGATCACATTTTCTTCTTGAAATCCACCTAACTAAAAACTAACCTAAATTAACATTAATGTTGTTAATTAGCTAAAAATAAGTAATAATCACCATAAAGTAGAAAAATCTAATTATAAAAACACTACCAAAAATGTTTTGACAGCGCTATTTGGCATCCCTCAATGCCATTGGCAGTGCTGAAAGAGGAAGGCCTTCCAACCATGCCTAAAAGCAAATCAAGATTTAAGAAATATATTTATTTTCAAATATATTTCTTGCTTAATATATTTTATATCAATTATATTCTCTAATTTAATATACTTCTTGTTTAATATATAATATTTATTGCTTAATTNAATATATTTATTTTCAAATATATTTCTTGCTTAATATATTTGATATCAATTATATTTTCTAATTTAATATACCTCTTGTTTAATATATAATATTTATTGCTTAATAAATTAAATATATTGGACAATATATTTTTTGCCAAGTATATTCTTTTATAACTCCATAAATATCCATTGCATGTCATGGGTTGAGATGCGTCCGTGGAAGGAATGAAAGCAAGAAAACAAGACAACTTTGGAGCGAAATTTGTCATATGATCCATTACTTCTAAAATTTAACCTATCTTATTTATTAAGCATAAAAAATATTCTAAATAAAATAAAATAAATGAAGATTTACACAAATGTCATTTAATTCTTTTGTATTTATATGTCTGACACCTAAATTTCAATTTTNAATATATTTATTTTCAAATATATTTCTTGCTTAATATATTTGATATCAATTATATTTTCTAATTTAATATACTTCTTGTTTAATATATAACATTTATTGCTAATAAATTTAATATCGAATATATTTTTTGCCAAGTATATTCTTTTATAACTCCATAAATATCCATTGCATGTCATGGGTTGAGATGTGTCCGTGGAAGGAATGAAAGCAAGAAAACAAGATGATTTTGCAGCGAAATTTGTCATATGATCCATTAATTCTAAAATTTAACCTATCTTATTTATTAAGCATAAAAATTATTCTAAATAAAATAAAATAAATGAAGATTTACACAAATGTCATTTAATTCTTATGTATTTATATCTCTGACACCTAAATTTCAATTTTTATTTACATGTCATCTTACCATGCATGAAAAGTAATGTATTTAACTTTTTTTTATAGAGTTAAAATAGTACTAAAAATATGTGATATGAAGATTTTAAAAGATATAAACGTAAAAAGTAAAGTATTATAAGCACATAATTATAGTTGATAAGTATTTGAAAGCATTAAATTACTTGAAATTACTTCAAAAATATTTTGAAAATTGTTCATTCAAACCAAAGTATTTCCAGTCCCAAGACAATCTTAAATTTCAGACTTTCTCTTGGGATCTGAATGCCGTCCACTTCTACTACTAACAAAAGAATCCTTCTGAATCCCAACGCAGAGTTGACTGATAGCCATGAGTTTTTCCTTCTCTGCCATTGAATTCAACAACTTTTCATGAAGAGCTCAATGCATTCTATTATTGGCTGAAGGATCACTGAGATTTCAATCCCATGCTAGACTGTTATAATTCCATATCATCAAATCCACCATGCGATGTTCCTTCATCCCTGCTGGATTCAATATTCACAGAAGAGCTCCTATCTATAAATAAAACGCTCGAAAAAGGAGTTCTTCTGTAAATATATAATGAATTCAACGGCAGTGAAGGAACTGCACATGGTGGGTTTGGTGATATGGAATTATAAACTGTACGGTCTACTATGGGATTGAAATCAGAGGGATCCTTCGACCAAATAATGAAAGGCGTTGAGATTGTACTTTATCATCCTCATGCTTTGGCCAAGGTTCCATCTATCCAAATAAGAAATTCTCTAAAAATTCAAGTATCCTTCTTTATTCAATTTTCACCATTCCGAATATGCATAGCCTCTAAAATTCTTAATTTGGAAATTTTCTCATGTGCTTCATTGCCTTGATTTCATTTCTAACTTCTAAGTGAGGCCGGATGGCCCATAATTTATCTTGAAAACTTATTTCTAATAAATATTGAGGGAATAATGCTTTAGATGCATCTATTTAAATGATTAGCATTTCTATTTTGAAGTAAATTTCTGTTTTGTACAAACAGCCAAACCCTCTTGTACTGTTTTGAAGTAAATTTCTGCTTCTGAATTATCAAATATATGATTGACTGCCGCAGTTCTGTTACAAACAATATTATTAAACCGTAATCAGGGGCAGAATGTTCATTTGTCCAGAAATAACTGTCACACGGTTGTTTTCACGCAGTTGCAACAAACAATCAGTCAGCTTCCCTAAAGCAGCTTTCTGGGGCAGCTAAGCTGTAGCTGCCCCAAACAAACCGTAGGCCCGCGCTCGCTGGTTGCAACGCCCTTCTTATATATATAAGAGACTAAAATAATGATATTTTTAATTTGATATAAATAATTGAGTGTGATGAATATATATAAAAAGAAAAATTTAGGTGATGATATGTAAACACTTAAAATTTTGATGGTATGTATGTAAATGTGTGTTTTAATGTNGTACTAATAGCCAAACCCTCTTGTACTGTTTTGAAGTAAATTTCTGCTTCTGAATTATCAAATATATGATTGTCTGTCGCAGTTCTGTTACAAACAATATTATTAAACCATAATCAGGGGCACAATGTTCATTTGTCCAGAAATAACTGTCACACAGTTGTTTTCACGCAGTTGCAACAAACAATCAGTCAGCTTCCCCAAAACAGCTTTCTGGGGCAGCTAAGCTGCAGCTGCCCCAAACAAACCCTAAGCCTGCGCTCGTTGGTTGTAACGCCCTTCTTATATATATAAGAGACTAAAATAATGATATTTTTAATTTGATATAAATAATTGAGTGTGACGAATATATATAAAAAGAAAAATTTAGGTGATGATATGTAAACACTTAAAAATTTGATGGTATGCATGTAAATGTTATTTTTAATGTTTTTTGGTTTAAATTTTTTCTTCTGCATAAGAAAATGAATCTAATATTATATAAATTAGGTTGCATATAATATATAGGTTTGTACCTAATAGAAGAAAATGATGAAGAACATGGAAAGAAGAAAATTAGATGAAGACCCCCAATTTCAGCTTGGTTTATATAGAAATAGAAAATTTCTTTTAGAGGCATTTTTTCCAAAATAATAGAACAAAAATAAATTAAAGGAGTTAAAACAAGTAGCTGTCAATTGTATCTTTCTCACGATGAACATTAAAACGAAAGATATTAATAAATAAATAAACAAGTTAACTTCAGCCCCTTTTTTGTGCTTCGGCTGGCCAGTTATGGCCGCAGCTGGGGTTGCAGCAAGCGTAGGTTNTTATATAAATTAGGTTGCATATAATATATAGGTTTGTACCTAATAAAAGAAAATCATGAAGAACATGGAAAGCTGAAAATTAGATGAAGACCCCCAATTTCAGCTTGGTTTATATAGAAATAGAAAATTTCCTTTAGAGGCATTTTTTTCCAAAACAATAGAACAAAAATAAAATAAAGCAGTTAAAACAAGTAGCTGTCAATAAATAAACAAGTAAACTTCAACCCCTTTTTTGTGCTTCGGCTGGCCAGTTATGGCCGCAGCTGGGGTTGCAGCAAGCGTAGGTCCTAGCCAAGCTTTCCATCGGGTTGCCCTACATTACAAGTAATTAAAGATGCAATTATATGTCTGTAAAAGTTAAAGTTTGGGTTATATATATATATTAGTATGCATGTAAATCTGCATTAAATTAGTAAACATATATAAATGTTCAAAATGAGCTAACCACAAAAATTGCAACTTCTGAATAAGCACAAACAGGGCATTTGGCTCCCCTAATGCGAGGAAGTGTGGGATCCGCAGAAGCATCCCTTATTGTCACAGGGGGCGCTGAGCTACGTTGCACCACATTTCTATACGCACAGTTACTCTCAGCCACCTCCTGTAATATATTTAATGGTTTATTTAATTAATTCCAACTTTACATCAAAATTTATAACTATATATATATATATAATGACTAAATTATGAAAGATTTTAATTTGAGGATGAGGCTTCACCGTGTAAGGGCAAATACGACAGGCATTAAGCAAGATCTTGCGCTCCTTGTCTTCTCTTGGGCAAAGTAGGTTGTTGCTGCAAACACATGCATATTCATTAACACAAACTAAAGTTTCTGTTAAATTATATTATCTATGTACNATGCAATAGAAGAGATAAGATACTCGCCATTCGGGACAAAATTTCATTGGATTCATGGCTTCCACCACCACAAACTTCAGGCCCGAGTGACTGTTAATTTCTTCTTCTGTGCGAGCGCGCGTGTGAGAGAGAGAGAGAGGGAGAGAGAGAGAGAGAGAGAGAGAGTTAAATCTAGATACAATGATAGACGAAGAGTAAATCTAAGATAATTAACAATCTCTTCAGGATCGAGTTATAGTCAGAGCATCCCTAGAAAATTTAGAGAAGATTACCACCTTGGACAAGCTACTGGCGAAACACCTGTCGCCGTCGAATACACCCCTTAGAAGTGAGAACGCTCGAGAGGGAGTGAAACCTGAACTCAGAGATTATCCAAACCCCCTCTAAAGACAATTAATATATAGTAGTTGTTATTAGTTTGTATAGGAAGGAATTGGAATTGGAAAAAAATATAGAAAAAAGAAAATGGGATAGAAAAGGAAAGCAATAGAATAGGAAAGAAATCGAAATTGGAAACTTGAACTCAGAGATGATCCAACCACCCTCTAAAGCTCTCAAACAACAAATATATAACATTTGTTATTAGTTTGAATATGAAGGAATTGTAATTAGAATTGGAAAAAGTTAGGAAAAAAAAGGAAAGAGTGATAGAAAAGGCAAATGATAGAATAGGAAAGAGTTGGACTTGGAAAGAAATAGAAATTAGAAAGGGGATAGAGAAGGAAAACATTAGAATTGGAAGGAATCTGAATTGGAAATAAATATTATGCTTCCAATAATTAATTTATTAATTTTCTTTTTTTTTTAAATATGTTAGCAGATTATAATCAAGTTTCTTTTATTAATTTTAAATGATGTTTCATGCTTCCTTATTAATGGAACAGATGTCATAAATAAAATATATTATAAAAGCTTCTAAACATAAATGTCATAATAATATCACCACTTAATCCTTATTTATTTATATATCTAATCCTTATTTATTTTCTTTAAAATAGGTTGGCAGATTATAATCAAGTAACTACTACTCATGAATAACTTCAAAAAAACTCGCATTAATTTTAAATTATGTTTCATGCTTCTTCATTAATGAAACAGATGTCATAAATCTAATATATTATAAATGTTTCTGAACATAAATGTCCTAATAATATCACCAACTAGTCCTTATTTATTTATATATCTAACTTCTGAACGTCAATTTTTACAAATATATGTCACATTATCTATATTAGAAAAGACATATTTAAATAGTGGAATTATTTTTGTGTGGTGAAAGATTTGGGTGTAAAATAAATGTAAAAAATGAATGTTTAGGTGTTGGTAAAGCCTTTCGGATGCTTATATGATTATAATGAATGTTTTTGAAATATGGATTATTTTGGTTTGTTTAAAGCAAAATGTAGCCCAAAGCTAACACCATACTCGTTGTGTTGATCCAACCTGGGCAATTGCCTACTTTTAAATAAGCTAATCAGCCCCTCTACATGGCTGACTACTAATTGAAGTTTGATTCTATACACAGGGCATGCACTTGCCTCTATTTTTTTATATTATCCTGCATTTCTTACATGCACAAATGCCTTTTGTAGCTTTTTTGTGCTTGCCCCCATTTATAATATGAGATTTAATTTGGGATTGCCAACGGGGGAACTTAATTTCCATAGTACTCAGGTATTGATCATCATGTTTTTGTCTTCAAAACTAATATGAGATTTAACTTTGTGTAACACTGTTGTTTTCTTAAATCATAATACAACATACATAAGAATAAGTTAAAAATAATAATAATATTACTAATTCAGTATAATAGGGTTATCAATTCTTTTACTATTTCTGAACATTTTTTAGAATTTTGCACGTCATAATTTGTCTATCATTGTATCGAGATTTAACTCTCTCTCTCTCTCTCTCTATAATTTGTAGTGGTGAATGCCATGACTCCAATGAAATTTTGTCCCGAATGGAAAGTATTTCATCTCTTCTACTGCATTGTTGTACATAGATATTAAAATTTAACAGAAACTATAATCTGCCTTAATAAATATGTGTGTGCATGCACCAACAACCTACTCTAGCCAAGAGAATATAAGCAACGCATGACCTTGCTTAATGTCTGTCGCAATTGTCTTAGTCAGTNTATATATATATATATATATATATATATATATATATATATATATATATATATATATATATATATATTTCATTTATTTTATTCTTTGGTTTCCTAAGTTTTTTTGTCACTGAAGGAGGAATGTTGATCACTTTTTTTCTCTGCAAATATGCACCCACCTTCCCTAACATGAAAAGTTGCATTTCACTTTTTTTAAAAGGTAAGAAATGGTGTTTTTATATCATATTAAAGATTTTAATGGTACAAATATAATATGTAAAGTTTAGAAGTTAAATAGATAAATACACACAAATAGAGTGGTTTGTATGTAAATGTCTCTTGAGAATAAAAAGTCTTGATGAATATTTTAGTTTTTCTCCTATTTTTGTGACAAAATGGTTGCACAGTAAAACCACATTCTGAAATATGCTGCATTTAGTGACTTTGTATATTTACTTTCATAACTCTTAATGAAAAGTTGGCAATAAAAGAGTTTGTTTGAGGCAGGGCACCACAATTTTTTCTGTTTGGCGAAAATGAGTTTTGTTTGTGTTATGAAAAAATTGCAGGTAAAAGCTGTTTTTTTCCATCGAACCTGACTACCTGTGACGGCTGCTAGAAAGTTGTGATCTTACTTTTTTAAAAAAGAATTGTAATAACCGCAACAGATTTTTAAACAATGATTTCTTTTTCAGCTGCTTCAGAGTTATTTCTTCAAACAGCTATAGCAGCCCAAACAGACGCTAATCAGTTGTTGAGGAGACGACAGAGAATAACTGTGTGTACGAAAATGAGGTGCAACGTATCCCAGTGCCGCCTATGATATTGAGAGATGCTTATGCAGATTCCACATCTGCACTCATCCAAAAGTTGCATTCTTTTTGGTTAGTTTATCTTCAATTAAACATTTCTTTATGTTTTTTAATTTAAGAAATATTTACATTGGTACCACTAAACACTGAAACAAATGCAGGACTGCTTGGAACTGAATCAAGGAGGTCTGAAAGAGCAGAGTTAAACCATGATTGAGAAGGACTTGAAGCAGGGCTGATCTGTTCCATTACATGCATCTTTGAAGTACCGGTTAAATTACTGGCGTTAGCGAAGCCTGCCACCGGAGATGTTGAGACCACATCATTTGTGTTTGCAACATTAGTAAAATTATAAGTATCCTCATGTGACCATAACTGACTGCTTTGAAACCATGTCAGGCAATCCAATTGGTCGAGAATGGGCTAATATTGACTGCATGCTGGGGAATCTCGTCTCCATGCTGCCCTGCTCAACCCAAGTATGACTACCGAGGATAGAATCATCAGCATCAGTATAGGATGGGTTCATGATATGGCTTCCAATTTCTGGTTCAAGATTTACTTGGAGCTCGGAAGCAATTGTAGTGAAATCTGCACCTCCTTGAATAATGATTTGCTCTTGTGACAACTGAAGCAAAAGAACCTCTTGTTTCGCTGACCGGAGAAGTGTCAAAATCATTTCTTTTGAATTAGCAGGGTTCGACCCTGCGGCCCGCGTTTCGTATCATTCATGGCGGGCACGGTTACAGCTCTGTGCCTTCCCCTTTGTGACTCGAGATGAAGAAGACACGGAGGTAACGGAGGAGGAGCTTATCGCTTACGATGGATCTGATCCTAAGCCTTTATCGCACATAAACCCTCACATATCACCTATAGGTTTTGAAGGACAGATGTATGATGCTTTTCGGTTATGATGGTACTGATTAATAAGTCCATGTCGCGCGAACTTGAAGTAAGCTTCTCTTCTCTAAAGGTGGGAGCACCGCAGCTATTCTCATCTTCAACGAGCTCTCTCCCAAAATCTGATCCCTTTTCACCCTGTTCTTACAGCTCTTGCTTTTCTTCAAAGTTCTTGTGATCGTTTGAAGGCAGTTCTTCTTATTATATATATATATTTTATGTTGTATGCGAACTGTTTATAGTTGAGTGACTCAGATTTGAATCCTTGCATAGTAAGCAACTTTTTTTTTTTTGGTTACAATCTGAAGTAGATAATTATTTTTTTTTATATTTGATATGACTTTACCGTTACTTACCAAAAAAATATGTGACAATAAATTATTTAAATGTGACGATTTTGATATGATATGTTTGAAAGCAAAGCTGCCGGTGCCAATGCAGTTTCCAAACTGAGAGAGCTCGCTACATGCNACATAACTCTAATTCTAAGGAAATAATTTATTTATAAGAATAAATTATTTCCTATCATAACTCCTAACAGTATCATTCATGGCGGGCACGGTTACAGCTCTGTGCCCCCTGCTCTCGACCCTGTCGCCTTTGTGACTCGAGATGAAGAAGACACGGAGATAACGAACGAGGACCTTATCGCTTGCGATGGATCTGATCCTAAGAAACCCTTCTCATGGCGTCGAATGACAGATCTACGATGCTTTTCGCTTATGATGGTACTGATTAATAAGTTCATGTCGCGCGAACCTGAAGTAAGCTTCTCTTCTCTAAGGGTGGGAGCACCGCAGCTATTCTCATCTTCAACCATCTCTCTCCCAAAATCTGATCCTTTTTCACTCTGTTCTTACAGCTCTTGCTTTTCTTCAAAGTTCTTGTTATCGTTTGAAGGCAGTTCTTCTTATTACGTATATATATTTTTTCTGTTGTATGTGAACTGTTTATAGTTGAGTGACTCAGATTTGAATCCTTGCATTAGTAAGCAACTTTTTTTTTTTTTTGTTACAATCTGAAGTAGATAATTATTTTTTTTATATTTGAGATGACTTTACCGTTACTTACCAAAAAAATATGTGACAATAAATTATTTAAATGTGACGATTTTGATATGATATGTTTGAAAGCAAAGCTGTCGGTGCCAATGCAGTTTCCAATCTGAGAGAGCTCGCTACATGCATAATGCTTTAGGTGCATATATTTAAATGATTAGTATTACTATGATTGGTTTTATGTATGCTGTCTAAAGTTATAGTAAAACACCACTTACTATTATAACACCAATATAATTTGAGTATAGAAAACAAAATGAGGGTTTGGCTTTGACATTGATAAATATGAGGATTTGGTAATTCGATATGCTTTATATTTGTTGGCTTTGGCATTGATAAATATGAGGATTTTAAAGTTTTGATTAAAAATAATATTATCATTATATTAATTGTAATTTTAATAGTTTTTTTTAGCATTTTTTGTACTCACTATTAAGTGTGTTGTGTATTTGAATTATTGTACTGTTTTGAAGTAAATTTATGCTTCTGAAATATCAAATATATAATTGTTTGTCGCAGTTCTGTTACAAACAATATTATTAAACCTTAAACAGGATCAGAATGTTTATTTGTCCAAAAATAACAGTCATACGGTTGTTTTCACGCAGTTGCAACAAACAATCAGTCAGCTTCCCCACAGCAGCTTCCTGGGGCAGCTAAGCTACAGCTGAAAAGCTGAGAAACTGTAGTTGCCCCAAACAAACCCTAAGTCTGCACTTGCTGGTTGCAACGCCCTTCTTATATATATAAGAGACTAAAATAATGATATTTTTAATTTGATATAAATAATTGAGTGTGACGAATATATATAAAAATAAAAATTTAGGTGATGATATGTAAACACTTAAAAATTTGATGGTATGTATGTAAATGCGTGTTTTAATGTTTTTTTGTTTAAATTTTTTCTTCTGCATAAGAAAATAAATCTAATATTATATAAATTAGGTTGCATATAATATATAGGTTTGTACCTAATAAAAGAAAATCATGAAGAACATGGAAAGAAGAAAATTAGATGAAGACCCCCAATTTCAGCTTGGTTATATAGAAATAGAAAATTTCTTTTAGAGGCATTTTTTCCAAAGTAATTGAACAAAAATAAATTAAAGGAGTTAAAACAAGTAGCTGTCAATCGTATCTTTCTCACGATGAACATTAAAACGAAAAATATTAATAAATAAATAAGCAAGTTAACTTCAGCCCCTTTTCTGTGCTTCGGCTGGCCAGTTATGGCCGCAGCTGGGGTTGCAGCAAGCGTAGGTCCTGGCCAAGCTTTCCATCGGGTTGCCCTACATTACAAGTAATTAAAGATGCAAATATATGTCTGTAAAAGTTA
>JXCR01085594.1:5279-23917 GCA_002079205.1 Phalaenopsis hybrid cultivar | reverse complement strand
ATATATATATATATAGCACGCCAACATTCATATTTACATACATACCACTCAAATGTTTAACATCACATGAAAAATATTACTATCACTAACACTTAATTAAAATTGAATCACACCTTTTTTATGTACAATTTTTTTATCCAAAATGTTATAAATGATGGTTAGCTATATAAATATAAAAGAATTGTGTGCTATGTATGTAAAATTCATTTAATTTATAATATATTTATATATCTAACTCCTAAATTTTAATTTTTACAGACATGTCTTCTATCTTATGTAAATTGAGCAGTACCTATGTAAATGTTTCTTAAATTAATAAACATAAATAAATGTTTAAATGAACCTAAGCTTACCTAAAAGAATGCAACTTTTGAATGGCAGAAGAAAGTATATTTGGCATTAGGGGTGTAAACGAGCGGAACACGAGCGAGCCCAGGCTCAACTCGTGTTCGACTCATTTATATTTGGAGCTCAAAAATTGTGTTTGTATTCGGCTCGTTTGCTTAGCGAGCCGAACACGAGCCGTTCACCAACAAAGAGTCATTTTGACAACACTAATCACGTAGCCATATGATATTAAGGATTGTGGCATGATTTAAAACATCATTTGAATCTAATTTTATAATTTTTAATCTATTTTCTTAATTAAAACTTTTAATTGATTATAGGTCTCCGTTAAGTCAATTTNTTCTAATTTGAGGCTTTTAATTGATTTTATTAGACTAAATTGTCTAATATTTTAAATTTTGTTTAACTTTGGTTGAAGTCCGATTTCAATTTGAAGTCATTTTGAGATAATTATGATCAAATTATTCTTTTTATCATTGAAATTCTGATTTTCTTTCTCCAAATTATCGTCAGCTTAACACCTCTAAATAGAGTCGTACTTTGGCACAGGATGACTCATTCGAAAGATTTTGACGATTCAGACATAATGAAGAAATCTGTTTTGAAAAATAATGACTCATTAAAATTTTTTTAGGGTCNTTCTAATTTGAGGCTTTTAATTGATTTTATTAGACTAAATTGTCTAATATTTTAAATTTTGTTTAACTTTGGCTGAAGTCAGATTTCAATTTGAAGTCATTTTGAGATAATTATGATCAAATTATTCTTTTAATCATTGAAATTCTAATTTTCTTTCTCCAAATTATCGTCGGCTTAACACGTCTAAATAGAGTCGTACTTTGACACATGATGACTCATTTGAAAGATTTTGACGATACCGACGTAATGAAGAAGTCTGTTTTGAAAAATAATTACTCATTGAAATTTTTTTAGGGTTATTTTTCATGTATAAAAATCCTAAGCGCACAATTTTAA
Organism: Phalaenopsis hybrid cultivar; assembly: GCA_002079205.1. Classification (NCBI taxonomy): domain Eukaryota; kingdom Viridiplantae; phylum Streptophyta; class Magnoliopsida; order Asparagales; family Orchidaceae; genus Phalaenopsis; species Phalaenopsis hybrid cultivar. The sequence goes on along the minus strand of JXCR01085594.1, from coordinate 22,594 downwards.
GTTAAAATAGTGTCTGTTGGCCACCAAATTGGTTTGCAATGTGAAGAATATGTAGAGAATGACGAGAAATTAAATATCACTCTTTTCTCATTCTCATCATAATAAAAAAAAAATTATTCAAATTTGTACGGCACGCTTACATGTTTATAGATAAATCAATTTTCTAAAATTCAAAATTTAAGAAATAATTATGGAGAAAATAAAGTTGTTGGTCATTGCACGTCATACACTTTGTGTAACACTGTTGTTTTCTTAAATAATAATACAACATAATAATATTACTAATTCATTTAAACGAAATATAATAGGTTTATCAATTCTTTTACTATTTCTGAACACTTTTCAGAATTTTGCACGTCATAATCTTTGTCTATCATTGTATCGAGATTTAACTCTCTCTCTCTCGCTCTAATTTGTAGCGGTGAATGCCATGAATCCAACGAAATTTTGTCCCGAATGGTGAGTATTTCAGCTCTTCTACTGCATTATTGTACATAGATATTAAAATTTAACAGAAACTATAATTTACCTTAATAAATATGTGTGTGCATGCACCAACAACCTACTCTAGCCAAGAGAAGATAAGCAACGTAGGGCCTTGCTTAATGTCTGTCGCAATTGCCTTAGTCTGTCACATTGGTTAACAACCTTTGGTGTAAGTCTGTTAAATCGGAGTTCCTATCCCTATGTAGGATCCAATTAGTGTTCGCCCCTCGATCAAACTATGAGGTNTATATATATATATATATATATATATATATATATATATATATATATATATATATAATTTTGATGGAAACTTGGAATTAATTAAATCAGCTGTTAAATATGTTACAGGAGACAAAAGAGAATAACTAAGTGTATAGAAATGAGGTGAAATGTATCTCAGCGGTGTGTCACGGACAAATCGTCCCAGATCGGCTAGGTGTAGAGCCGAAAAGCAGTATTTAAATCCTGGGTTGCCCACCTCTTTTAAGAATTTTTTTTGGGAGGTGCAACCGGCTATGATAATGAGGGATGTTTATGCGGATCCCACACTTCCTCGCATTAAGGGAGCCAAATGCCCTCTCTCCACTCATCCAAAAATTGAATTGTTTTTTGGTTNTATATATATATATATATATATATATATATATATAATAATAATAATAAATTTTGATGGAAACTTGGAATTAATTAAATCAGCTATTCAATATGTTACAGAAGACAAAAGAGAATATCTAAGTGTATAGAAATGAGGTGAAATGTATCTCACGCCGTGTCTCGGACAAACAGTCCCACATCGGCTAGGTGTAGAGCCGAAAAGCAGTATTTAAATTCTGGACTGCCCACCTCTTTTAAAGGCTCTTTTGAGAAGTGACAGCCGGCTATGATATTGAGGGATGCTTATGCAGATCCCACACTTCTTTGCTTTAAGCGAGCCAAATGCCCTCTCTCCACTCATCCAAAAATTGCATTCTTTTTTGGTTAGCTCATCTTAATTCATCGAAACATTTATCAATGTTTATTAATTTAATGGAGATTTACATACATACCCCTCAATTTTAAATGTATTATGCATGTAAAATTTCAATTTTAATTTTTTCATATATATGTATCGTTATTTACACATATTCTACATTTTAAAAATTAAAATNTATATATATATATATATATATATATATATATATATATATATAACACGCCAACATTCATATTTACATACATACCACTCAAACGTTTAACTTAATTAATTTAACTACTTTAGTTAATTTAACTTATTTACTCTCATTTCCCAATTACAACAACAATAACCATAATAATATTAAACATTCTTCTAATTACTCATCTTCATACATACCCCTTAATTTATAATATATTTATTTATCTAACACCTAAATTTTAATTTTTGCAGACATATCTTCTATCTTATGTAAATTGAGCAGTACCTATGTAAATATTTCTTAAATTAATAAACATAAATAAATGTTTAAATGAAGATAAGCTAACGTAAAAGAATGCAACTTTTGAATGGCACAAGAAAGAATATTTGGCATTTGGGTGTAAACGAGCGGAACATGAGCAAGCGAGCACAAAAATTGTGTTTGTGTTCGCCTCGTTTGCTTAGCAAGCCGAACACGAACTGTTCACCAACAAAGAGTCGTTTTGACAACACTAATCACGTAGTCATAGGATATTAAGGATTGTGGCAAGATTTAAAAGATCATTTGAATCTAATTTAATAATTTTTAATCTATTTTCTTAATTAAAACATTTAATTGATTATAAGTTTTCGTAGCCTTGTAGTCNTAGATTGCTAGTTTGAATGATTAATAAATTATTAAATTCTCTATTCTTAGCTGATGATAATCAAACTCAATACGCTCATGGAGGTAAGATTTTACTCCTTTGTCATTATTGCTAGGTGAAGTTGGAGAATACCTCATCAAAAGAAGCTGGTTGGCTCCTCGATCGCTTAATATTTCTCTATCAAATGCTAGAATAATTTCTTCCAGCTGCTAAACTCTTAAATGAAGGCTCTCTCATTACACCATTTATTCTCAAACATTACATTCTCTTTCCCTAAAGTTTTCTATTGATAACATTTTGGTAGTGTTTTTTTTTAAATCAGATATTCTATTTTATGGGTGATTGTAACTTACATTTAGCAAATTAACGACATTAATCAAAATCTTTTGTCAATTTAAGAAATTTTTTAGTTTGGTTGATTTTTAGTAGAAATTGTGATTAAGCGATGAAGCTTTACTGAGCAGCATGGATCACACATAAGCATGCTAGAGGGCTTATGTGTCTAGGTGTCCGATCTAACAGCATGTTGCTTGACCCATCATCTAAGCATCGACTCTTGTGTCAGGTGCCACCTTATCTTTGTAGGCTCGACAATTAGCCAACCCCAAATTATTTGATAGAGAACTCAATACCAAGGCATTAAAACCAATGCCTGGATAGAAAATTCAATGCCTAAGTTTCAAGTAAAAAATAGAATTTGGTGAGAACATTGAGTAACTGGCTCAAGGGAGACCTTTAAGAAAAAAGGAGTCCATAACCATTGTACATTGAAATTGTGCTCATGATGATCTTGAGAAGATCTAATGGTCGCGATGAGAAGTGTACAAGGAATGAGAGCCCCACCAATAGAAGACCATGAGGCCCACTAAGCCAACTAAGAACAGTCATTTGAGCTAGAGCCAATGAGGCTAAAGCCTACCGAGAGCAACGTTTGAGCTAGAGCAAGGAAGACAAAAGCTAATTGAAAGTAACCGTCTGAATTAAAGACAAAGATGACTGGATGCAGTCATCTGAGCCAATGTCAAAACTGATTGAGTCACGAGGAAGACAGAGATGACCAGGTAAAGATCGAAACTGACCATTCCTAGCTAGTCTAGCATCACTCTGTCAAAGATGACCATTCCTAGCAAGTCCAGGAAGACAGGAAGACTGGAAGACAAAGATGAACGAGGAAGGCAGAGATGACCGCTAGTCTAGCATCACTCTGCCGACATGAGAACCTCACTTAGGATCAAGGGCCAACTGTCAGCCTAGATCAACTAACTAGTAACATAGATCGAAACTACTTATGATCGAACTGACCATTCCTAGCTCAAGCCTATCAAGATCACCCAATCTATATTACTTTATAAGCTTATTTGACCAAGCGAGTCATTAGTTGGTGATAGGATCATATCTACAAAATATCAAGAATATCCCATAACACCTTTATTAAAGTAGGGGCATAAACGTAATGTCATTATGTTCTACTCCCATTTACTATAAATAGGAAAATTATTTCTTGAATAACGGACCCAAAAAGGGATAAAAAAAAATTAAGCAAAAAAGGATTGAAAGGATTGACACGATGTCTTACTATTCACTTATCTCTATCTCACCATCTCTCTATCCCCCCACAAAAGTTGTGATGATTTTTTATCATTCCACTCATAAAAAGAGGAGTGGCACATGAAAAAGAAATCTATAACACATACAATATAATTATAGAGTGCACAAGATAATTTGTGAACCAACATCCAAGAGCTAAAGTATCAGATGCTTGATATCATTCAAAGGGCATTGCCTCATGTGAACCAACAGATTCAAGAGTAAGCCAATTCGCTATTGAAGCCAAATAACACCACTTAATTAATGTGATTTAGTCTCCGAGGGCATGACAAATTCAATATCATGTCTCCCTAATTAGATTTAAAAAAACTTAATTAACATCCCACAGCCTCAGCATGGCTAACAAAAGCGGCATTAAGAATAATTCGCTTGAAGTGCTGTCAGAAGAGAAGTATTGTTGGAAAAATTGATAATTAAAAGTTATGACACTATCAGAAGAATATTTTAATACCAACATTAGAAGAAAACAATAAAAACGAAAAATAATATATTTTAGGATCTATTTCTAATAATTTTTTTTATAATGTTTTTAAANTATATATATATATATATACATATATTCGAGCCAAAAAGAGCCGAACAAGAACAAACAAATATTTGCTCATGTTGTTTATGTTCAGCTCATTAACTTAGCAAACGAGCCGAACACGAACTGTTCGCAAACAACGAGTCGTTTTGACAGCCCTATATGGCATCCTTCAATACCATTGGCAGTGCTGAAAGAGGAAGGCCTTCCAACCGGAAAAAATTTGTGTGTGATAGACGTAGGCAGCGCTGCGCGCGATATTGGGGTTATACCAAGGTACAAGAGGGTTACATCCGCGGTATAAAAGCACCATGTTTAGGTGATAATCTAGCATATGGCAAGACGTTGGTTAATGGGTAGAAGGTACCTGTGGTTTTGGCCAACACGGAGTTCGATGTTGGGGGGTGTCTTGAGGGAAGAGAAATACCAACATGATACTCACGCAAATAGCTAGGCATTTTTGTTGTTCTTGTTGATCGTGGTGATGATATTTGTTGGTCTAGAGTTGCGGGTTGTTCTGAGGATAAATTTGAAGGTGAAGTAGTCTCTTGAGAGGGGATTTCATTGTCTTGAGAAGATGAAATATTTTCTTGAGGTAATTCATCGAATGAAGGCATGTCGGTGTGGGTAGTGAAGTGCGGAATTGAGCCTTTATCTATAGCGAAAGAAGGGGAAGGGAAAGTGTTTTCATGGAAACGAACATCTCGTGATACAAAAATCTTCCCAGTTGAAAGGTCATAGACTCTATAACCCTTTTGTGCATATGGATATCCTAAGAAAAGACATCGAATGGCTCTGGGATCAAACTTGTTTGGTCGTTGATGATGTGTTGAGGCAAAACAAAGACACCCAAACACACGCAAATGATCATATGCTGGTTTTGTTTGGAAGAGCATTTCAAAAGGAGTCTTTCCATGGAGAAGGGGTGTTGGTGTTCTGTTGATTAGGTAGGTGGCAGTTAGGATTGCATCTCCCCAAAATTTTTTGGGTAAATTAGCTTGAAACAATAAGGCTCGGGCTATGTTGAGTAAGTGGCGATGTTTTCTTTCGGCTACACCATTTTGTTGTGGAGTGGAGACACAACTTGATTGGTGAATGATGCCTTTGTCGAGATAAAAATTCCTCAATATGAATTCGGGACCATTATCACTTCGAATGATTTTGACTTTTAGATTGAATTGTGTTTCAACGAGATTTATGAACTTGATGATGTATGAGTGTGTATCTGATTTATGGTTCATCAAATAAGTCCATGTGCATCGAGTATAATCATCAACAATTGTGAGAAAATACCGCGCTCCAGTGATTGAAGGAACTTGGTATCCTCCCCAAATGTCAACATGAATTAATTCAAAAGGTGTTTTTGAGCTAATGGAACTTGTTTGAAAAGGTAAACGAGTTTGCTTAGCCAATGGACAAATTAAACAATAAAAAACATTACAAATATTTTTGTTTATAATTGGAAAAGGAAACAGGCTGGAAATTTTATTTGATGGGTGGCCTAGACGTTTATGCCAGAGATTTGGAGATGGTGAAGTAGCAACATTGCACTTGCTCTTTGGTAGAGTATCAAGGTAGTAGAGTCCTCCTCTTTTAGTTCCCGTCCCAATCATCTTCCCCGATTGTTGGTCCTGTAGAGCACAAGTGTGGTTATTAAAAATGGCAAGACATTGTGAATCAAGAACAAATTTGCTAATAAAAATCAGATTTAATTTGAAGGAGGGGACACAAAACATTTTGTAGAACAAAGTCAGCAAAATGGATGTTGTCTATGTGTGTGACAGTTGCAATAGCTCCGTTAGACAAGTGAACTTTTCGATTGATGACACTGGATTTTGTAGTAAGTATGTTGACGGAATATACCATGTGATCTATGGCTCCTGTGTCAAGAATCCAGCTTATTTCTTTATCAAAAACAGAGGCACAAAAGATTTAACCTGAGATATCATTCATTGCTGATGTACTGCCAACATGATTAGCCATCGAATTAGATTTGTTCTCTGAAAGTAGTGATATGAGGTTTTGATATTGTTCAGCTGTAAGGGTGAATGGTGCAGGACTCATTGATGTATTGGTATCTGCATGGTTGGATTTGGGAGCAAAATTTTTCCGTTCAGGTTTATTGCCCGTTGGATTTGTCCTTTGCAACTTCCTACAATCATTGATGGTGTGTCCCTGGCCATCCACAATAATCGCATTTGAGATGTGCTCGACATGTGTCTGAGGTATGCCCAATTTTGTCACATTTTCCACACTTTAAATGAGAATTTTTAGGCGTGAAAACCTTCTCTGGTTTTCGTGCATTATTCTTCACGGCAAAAGCTAAAGCTTCCGANCTTATGTATTTATATGTCTGACATCTTGCCATGAAAAGCAATGTATTTAATTTTTTTTTTATATATAGAGTTAAAATAGTACTAAAAATATGTGATATGAAGATTTTAGAAGATATAAACGTAAAAAGTAAAGTATTATAAGCACAAAATTATGGTTGATAAGTATTTGAAAGCATTAAATTACTTGAAATTACTTTAAAATATTTTGAAAACTGTTCATTTAAACCAAATCATTTCCGGTCAAGACAATCTCAAATTTGAGACTTTCTCTAGGGATATGAATGCCGTCCACTTTTACTACTAACCAAAGAATCCTTTTGAATCCCAACGCAGAGTCGACCGTTAGCCATGAGTTGTTCCTTCTCCGCCATTGAATTGAATAACTTTTCATGAAGAGCTCAATGCATTCTATTATTGGCTGAAGGATCACTGAGATTTCAATCCCATGCTAGACTGTTATAATTCCATATCATCAAATCCACCATGCGATGTTCCTTCATCCCTGCTGGATTCAATATTCACAGAAGAGCTCCTATCTATAAATAAAACGATCGAAAAAGGAGCTCTTCTGTAAATATATAGTGAATTCAACGGCAGTGAAGGAACTGAACATGGTGGGTTTGGTGATATGGAATTATAAACTGTACGGTCTACTATGGGATTGAAATCAAAGGGATCCTTCGGCCAAATAATGAAAGGCGTTGGGATTGTACTTTATCATCCTCATGCTTTGGCCAAGGTTCCATCTATCCAAATAAGAATTTCTCTAAAAATTCAAGTATCCTTCTTCATTCAATTTCCACCATTCCAAATAGGCATTGCCTCTAAAATTCTTAATTTGGAAATTATCTCATGTGCTTCATTGCCTTGATTTCATTTCTAACTTCTAAATGAGGCCGGATGACCCATAATTTATCTTGAAAACTTATTTCTAATAAATATTGAGGGAATAATAGAGATATATGATGTAATGCACCTTCCTTTTTGAACTCTTATGGTGCCAACCCCTCTTAATTTTGATTTTTTTATAGAATATTTAATGAGGGCTATAATTATGTTAATTTTTGTTGACTTAGATTTTTCATATAACATAATCTATTATAAATTTTTACATGAGGCTAATTTCTTTAAGATACCTATATATGAAATAGTTATAACATTCTTAAATATAAAAACATGTTGACAACAATAATAATATGAAGATTATGAAATAAACAAATTTTAGCACACTTCTTATTATATTACTTAAATACAAGATATATGAACATAAGGCAATAAAGTCTTTAATTTAATAATTTAATATAATACTGTTATAAATTTTGATATGATTCAAGTCCTAATACAATTTACTTTTATGATTATGTTTTATTTATTCAACACAAAATGGCTACGAACGGTCTTCCTTTTCAAAATTGCCATTTTTTAAAGAAAAATGAAACAAAACAAAAGCATGGGAGGTTGTAAGAAAAAGATAGGAATGACGCGTGCTAGAGATCGGATTTGCGGTTGTAGAATAGTAAATTATTGATGTTTGTATTGCATGAGAATTCAACACACATTCAGATAACAAAGATAAATTGCACAAATATCAGAAATTTTTATGTGGAAAACTTGGAAAAGAAAAAAAAACAATAATGACTTTTCTAGTTAAGATGATCCATTATAAATTGGTGATTACACGTACAGGTTCTCGTACCACAAGCGAAAAAGATTTACGAAGTTTCTTGAAATTACAATGGTTGCACGTGCCCAAGGAGAGAATGTTGTCTCATGGTATGGTACTATCACAACGGAGAGCAGTTGCATGAGCTTCAATACACCGTCTGCAATGTTAACATGGCATGCGACGAGATGTGCTGCTCTATAGAATATTCTATGACACTACGATGTCAATTTTTGTTTTGCACGGTGCTTCGTCGCAACAAGTGGAGGCTAGCCGATGGTGGTTGACGGTGATTGATGGCTAGAGGAGCGGCAGGTATTCGACGGTTCTTTGGTATAGAAGTGATGTTGAACTTCTGCTCCTCCTCCAAGCTTCAATCTTTCTCAAGCTCAAATTTTAAAAACCTTCTCAATAAGGAGAGTTCTATTTATAAAGTCTAAAAGAAGTCCATCTGTAAATAAAGAAGGAATTTAGACTACTACAATTTTACACCTGTCGAGTTAGTCTGTTTAACTGAATGTTTGTTGAAATTGAAATAATGAATGATTTTTAATTGAAATTTGAATGTTCCTTGCTTAAAAAGTTACCTAAAAAATTATGTCATATCTCGAGATTTGTGTCAGATGATGAAATTTGCTTGATGGCACATCAAAGTAGTTTTGTTTGTTGATCTACTTAATGTCTCTCAAACTACTAATTGAAGTTAGATTGCTAGTTTGAATGATTAATAAATTATTAAATTCTCTATTCTTAGCTGATGATAATCAAACTCAATATGCTTATGGAGGTAAGATTTTACTCCTTTGTCATTATTGCTAGTAATAATGTTGAGTTCCTCCCAAGAAAGAGTGAAGTTGGAGAATACCTCATCAAAAGAAGCTCGTTGGCTCCTCGATCGCTTAATATTTCTCTATCAAATGCTAGAATAATTTCTTCCAGCTGCTAAACTCTTAAATGAAGGCTCTCTCATTACACCATTTATTCTCAAACATTACATTCTATTTCCCTAAAGTTTTCTATTGATAACACTTTGGTAGTGTTTTTTTTTAATTAGATATTCTATTTTAAGGGTGATTGTAACTTACATTTAGCAAATTAACGACATTAATCAAAATCTTTTGTCAATTTAGGAAAATTTTTAGTTTGGTGGATTTTTAGTAGAAATTGTGATTAAGCGATGAAGCTTTATTGAGCAGCATGGATCACACATAAGCATGTTAGAGGGTTAATGTGTCTAGGTGTCCGGTCTAATAGCATGTTGCTTGACCCATCATCTAAGCATCGACTCTTGTGCCAGGTGCCACCTTATCTTTGTAGGCTCGACAATTAGCCAACCGCAAATTATTTGATAGAGAGCTCAAAACCAAGGCATTAAAAACAATGCCTGGATAGAAAATTCAATGCCTAAGTTCCAAGTCCTAATATTAAAGTAACAAATAGAATTTGGTGAGAACATTGAGTAACTAGCTCAAAGGAGACCTTTCAAAAAAAAAGGATAGTCCATAACCATAGTACATCGAAATTGGGCTCATGATGATCTTGAGAAGATCTAATGGTTGAGATGAGAAGTGTACAAGGAATGAGAGCCCCACCAATTGAAGACCATGAGGTCCGCTAAGCCAACTAAGAATAGTCATTTGAGCTAGAGCCAGTAAGGCTAAAGCCTACCGAGAGCAATGTCCGAGCTAGAGCAAGGAAGACCAAAGCTAATCGAAAGTAACCGTCCCTGTTAAGGACAAAGATGACTGGATGCAGTCATCTGAGCCAATGTCAAAACTGATCGAGTCACGAGGAAGACAAAGAGACGACTGAGAAATTAAAGCTCAAACCACTCAGAGTTAAATGAGACAAACAGACATTTGAGTCACTCATTATAAAAAAGTCGACTCAACATATTTACCTACATTTTGGTAGGCCTGGTACAATAAGGACACAATTCCACAATAATACCAATCTTCCCGTGGATGAGTGAGGCTCCTCATTGGGGAGCAAGAGCTAAAAATGTGACCGCGAGCCTTACAATAATCCTTCAAGCTCTCTTCATTGAGAAGAGAACTATCTATTAGGTTAGGTGATTCACCAGCTGCCCGCTAGTCTAGCATCACTCTGCCGACATGAGATGACAGACTAGATGAACTAACTGGTAACATAGATTGAAACTAATTATGATCGAACTGACCATTCCTAGCTCAAGCCAATCAAGATCACCCGATCAACATTACTTTATAAGCTTGTTTGACCAAGCGAGTCATCAGTTGGTGATAGGATCATATCTATAAAATATCAAGAATATCCCATAACACTTTTATTAAAGTAGGGGCATAAATGTAATATGATTATGTTCTTNCGGCAGCTCATCGGCATCGAGCCGTCAAGGTGATATCAACGAGGTCAAGGAGCGACAGGGCTCAAAGGGGCTAAAAAAAAGGCAAGGAAAAGTAATCCTAGGAGGTAGAGGTAGTCAGGTCGGGGTACCACAGACCCGTCATCCAAAACCACTAGGTCCCTTNTGCTAAACTCTTAAATGAAGGCTCTCCCATTACACCATTTATTCCCAAACATTACATTATCTTTCCCTAAAGTTTTCTATTGATAACATTTTGGTAGTGTTTTTATTTTTTAATTAGATATTCTATTTTATGGGTGATTGTAACTTACATTTAGCAAATTGACGACATTAATCAAAATCTTTTGTCAATTTAGGAAAATTTTTAGTTTGGTGGATTTTCAGTAGAAATTGTGTTTAAGTAGGGGTTGGATCACACATAAGCATGTTAGAGGGCTTATGTGTCTAGGTGTCTGGTCTAATAGCATGTTTCTTGACCCTTCATCTAAGCATCGACTCTTGTGCCAGGTGCCACCTTATCTTTGTAGGCTCGACGATTAGCCAACCCCAAATTATTTGATAGAGAGCTCAATACCAAGGCATTAAAACCAATGCTTGGATAGAAAATTCAATGCCTAAGTTCCAAGTCCTGATATTAAAGTAACAAATAGAATTTGGTTAGAACATTGAGTAACTGGCTCAAAGGAGACCTTTAAAAAAAAAGGAGAGTCCATAACCATTGTACATCGAAATTGGGCTCATGAAGATCTTGAGAAGATCTAATGGTCGAGATGAGAAGTGTACAAGGAATGAGAGCCCCACCAATAGAAGACCATGAGGTCCGCTAAGCCAACTAAGAATAGTCATTTGAGCTAGAACCAATGAGGCTAAAGCCTATCGAGAACAACGTCCAAGCTAGAGCAAGGAAGACCAAAGCTAATCGAAAGTAACCGTCCCAGTTAAGGACAAAGATGACTGGATGCAGTCATCTGAGCCAATGCCAAAACTGATCGAGTCATGAGGAAGACAAAGAGACGACCGGGTAATTAAAGTTCGAACCACTCATACTTAAATGAGACAAACATACATTTGAGTCAGTCATTATAAGAAAGCCGACTCAACAAAATTACCTACCTTTTGGTAGGCCTGATACATAGAAGGACACAATTCCATAATAATACCAATCTTCCCATGGATGCGAGAGGCTCCTCATTTGGGATCAAGAGCTAAAAATGTGACCGCGAGCCTTACAATAATCCTTCAAGCTTTCTTCATTGAGCAAAGAACAACCTATCATGTTAAGGTGATTCAACATCTGCCCTCTAGTCTAGCATCACTTTGCTGACATGAGATCCTCACTTAGGATCAAGGCCAACTGTCAGACTAAATCAACTAATCGGTAACACAGATCGAAACTAATTGTGATCGAACTGACCATTCCTAGCTCAAGCCAATCAAGATCACTCGATCAACATTGTTTTATAAGCTTATTTGACCAAGCGAGTCATCAGTTGGTGATAGGATCATATCTATAAAATATCAAGAATATCTCATAACACTTTTATTAAAGTAGGGGCATAAACGTAATATCATTATGTTCTACTCTCATTTACTATAAATAGAAAAAATATTTCTTGAATAATGGACCCAAAAAGGGATAAAAAAAATAATGCAAAAAATGATTGAAATGATTGACACGATGTCTTACTATTCACTTATCTCTATCTCCCGCAAAAAAAGTTGTGATGATTTTTTATCATACCTCTCATGAAAAAAGGAGTGGCACATGAAGAAGAAACTCATATCAAATACACTATACTTATAGAGTACACAAGATAATTTGTGAACCAACAAATCCAAGAGCTAAAGGATCATATGCTTGATATCATTCAAAGGGCATTGCCTCATGTGAACCAACAGATCCAAGAGTAAAGCAATTCACTCTGGAAGCCAAATAACATCACTTAATTNGGATCATATGCTTGATATCATTCAAAGGGCATTGCCTCATGTGAACCAACAGATCCAAGAGTAAAGCAATTCGCTCTGGAAGCCAAATAACATCACTTAATTGATGTGATTTAGTCTCCGAGGGCATGACAAATTCAATATCATGTCTCCCTAATCAGATTAAAAAGAACTTAATTCACATCCCCATAGCCTCAGCATGGCTAACAAAAGCGTCATTAAGAATGATTTGCTCGAGGTGCTGTCAGAAGAGAAGTATTGTTGGAAGAATTGATAATTAAAAGTTAAGACACTATCAGAAGAATAGTTNCCTAATCAGACTAAAAAGAACTTAATTCACATCCCCATAGCCTCAGCATGGCTAACAAAAGCATCATTAAGAATGATTTGCTCGATGTGATTTAGTCTCCGAGGCATGACAAATTCAATATCATGTCTCCCTAATCAGACTAAAAAGAACTTAATTCACATCCCCATAGCCTCAGCATGGCTAACAAAAGCATCATTAAAAATGATTTGCTCGAAGTGCTGTCAGAAGAGAAGTATTCTTGGAAGAATTGATAATTAAAAGTTAAGACACTATCAGAAGAATATTTTAATACCAACATTAGAAGAAAACAATAAAAATGAAAATAATATATTTTAGGACCTATTTCTAATAATAATGTTTTTATCATGTTGTTAAATATATATATATATATATATATATATATGGATTATATATATATATATATATATGGAAAAGAATCCAAAGAATGAGAAAGCATCTGAAACTGAAAAGCAATGGCTGCTACATTGGGAAGACTTATAAAGAAAGAAGGGAGAGAAAGGACAGTGCTTTTGTCTTTATTCTCATGACCAACTATTCCCCCTCTGACCTCATGAAAGGGACTTAGCCTACATTTCTTTCAGCTACTTAAGAGGGAGAGAGAGTAGGATGCTTTGATGGAAAGCACTGTTCTTTTAGATTCTGCTGCCTTTTCCTCCTCTGAGTGGTTTTTGAGAGCCCAAATCTAAGATTTAGAAATATTGGGGTTTAAAAAAATATATAATATTTAATTTATTATGCATCATTAAAAATAATATTTAAATTTGCAGCATAATGAGTAAAAATAAAATAAAAAATGTTAAATTTTCAATTTGAAATGGTTATTCAGTCAAAATATATAAACATGTATCATTCNATTTAATTTATTATGCATCATTAAAAATAATATTTAAATTTGCAGCATAATGAGTAAAAATAAAATAAAAAAATGTTAAATTTTCAATTTGAAATGGTTATTCAGTCAAAATATATAAATATGTATAATTAATATACTACTATTTGTTGAGCTAAAAATTTTCTAATTCCATCTGAAAAACAAATTCCTTAAATATTGACATTAATACCAAAATTTTAATTATATTTATGATTTTAAAGGTTATCATTTATTAAATTGGTTGTAAATAATTATTATATGTACGTCAAAAATTTTGTCAGCGCTGATCCTTAGGAGATTTAACGGTTCAAAGTAGAAGAGTATGATAAATGAGGGTTCACTTACAAAACACCATAAGGCTCACTTATCCAACCTAGAGTAGTAATACAAACCATAGCCAGTAAAGCCAAAGCCGATAGAGCCACAAAAGGACCAATGATCCATGCCCAGAAAATGAGACATGGAGGAATCTGAGCCAACCGCCACGACAAAGCTGACCCGAGGGAGTACAAAACCCCTCAGGATCTCCAATCATGTCGGGGAAGTCCATAAGCTCCCCCATCTATTATCAAGGGTTTGACAACCATGTTAGACCAGTAGAACAAGCTTGTCTTGCTGACATGAAGTCAATCAAGTTTGACCGATCGAGCCAAGTAGCGGTTGAGCAATAGACTATCACCCATAAAATACCAAGAATACCTTGTACAACCCCTATAAAGTAGGAGTAAAAATGTAATATCATCATATTATACTCTCTCTTTTAAATAGGGAATCATTTTATGAAGAAGGGATATCCAAAAATTAGACCCAAAAAATGACAGAAATGGTCAATACAATTTAACTCAATTTACTGTTCATTATTGTTCTCTCTCTCCCCCTCCTATTCAAGCTCTATTCCTTAAGGTGTGATTCACGGACAAATAGAGATTCAACTAACAATGAATCCTAACAAAATCTTGTACTAAAATGAGACAGCCTGAAAGTCATTTCAAACCATCACGTAATAGACAAAATGTCTTGAATTTTCATCATCCTATTGGAAGAAATGACGATCATCATCTGTTCGATTTCGTGGGCACCGATAAAATTTTCTTTCTATTTTCTACACTCCTACGAAATGCACCATAACTGCATCTAAATTATAATAAGGCATTGAGGAGAACTCCTCAATTGCAGATGACTAGCTTGAAAAACATATTCATTTGATTTTAGAAAACAAGCTTGATAACTTACAAAAAGTTATAGACTTTACGAACATAACTAAAATGATCCTTGAAACAGTTTTGATAAGCTAACAAACTATCTGAAATCATCTTAAACCTGATTTTTAAACCAATATCCATTTCGAAAATAATTGAAGTACACATGGAATAGTTGAAAAAAGTTTCAAGTTTTTCTACTCAGATGATAATTAAGCCTGAATCATGGGATTTGATCAAAATATCAACTAACACATCTCAACCAACATGCCTAATTCTATGGCCTATCAGTCAGAGCAAACATTATGTCGGTCGGNTCCTTAAATATTGACATTAATACCAAAATTTTAATTATATTTATGATTTTAAAGGTTATCATTTATTAAATTTGTTGTAAATAATTATTATATGTACGTCAAAAATTTTGTCAGCGCTGATGCTTAGGGGATTTAACGGTTCAAAGTAGAAGAGTACGATAAATGAGGGTCCACTTACAAAAGACCATAAGGCTCACTTATCCAACCTAGAGTAGTAGCACAAGGCAAAGTCAGTAAAGCCAAAGCCGATAAAGCCACAAAAGGACCAATGATCCATGCCCAAAAAATGAGACATGGAAGAATCTGAGCCAACCGCCAAGAGAAAGCTGACCCGAGGGAGTACAAAACCCCTGGATCTCCAATCATGTCAGGGAAGTCCATAAGCTCCCCCATCTATTATCAAGAGTTTAACAACCATGTTAGACCAGTAGAACAAGCTTGTCTTGCTGACATGAAGTCAATCGAGTTTGACCGATCGAGCCAAGTAGCAGTTGAGCAATAGACATCACCCATAAAATACCAAGAATACATTGTACAACCCCTATAAAGCAGGAATAAAAATGTAATATCATCATATTATACTCTCTCTTTTAAATAGGGAATCATTTTATGAAGAAGGGATATCCTAAAATTAGACCCAAAAAATGTCAGAAATGGTCAGTACAATTTAACATAATTTACTGTTCATTATTGTTCTCTCTCTCCCCCTCCTATTCAAGCTCTATTCCTTAAGGTGTGATTCACGGACAAATAGATATTCAACTAACAATGAATCCTAACAAAATCTTGTACTAAAATGAGACAGCCTGAAAGTCATTTCAAACCATCACGTAATAGACAAAATGTCTTGAATTTTCATCAACCTATTGGAAGAAATGGCGATCATCATCTGTTCGATTTCACGGGCACCGATAAAATTTTCTTTCTATTTTCTACACTCCTACGAAATGCACCATAACTGCATCTAAATTATAATAAGGCATTGAGGAGAACTCCTCAATTGCAGATGACTAGCTTGAAAAACATATTCATTTGATTTTAGAAAACAAGCTTGATATCTTACAAACAGTTATAGACTTTACGAACAGAACTAAAATAATCCTTGGAACAGATTTGATAAGCTAACAAACTATCTGAAATCATCTTAAACCTGATTTTTAAACCAAAATCCATTTCAAAAATAAATTGAAGTACACATGGAATAGTTGAAATAAGTTTCAAGTTTTTCTACTCAGATGATAATTAAGCCTGAATCATGGGATCTGACCAAAATATCAACTAACACATCTCAACCAACAGGCATAATTCTATGGTCTATCAGTCAGAGCAAATATTATGTCGGTCGCCCGCACATGGCGGACAACCGGACACAACATTTTCTCCTCGAACTGAGATGTCTCGAGATCTCACCGCGTTAGAGAAAAAAAGTTTGTCAACTTTATAGCTACAATCAGAGATGAAAGAACGACATTATCGGCGATTGAGGCAAGTGAAGATATATGTGGGGAATGTAACGTTTAAACTTTAGATAGCTAGCTCATAATTTCTAATATTTTGACTAATATTTATGCAAAACTCCCTATCNATGAAAGAACGACATTATCGGCGATTGAGGCAAGTGAAGATATATGTGGGGAATGTAACGTTTAAACTTTAGGTAGCTAGCTCATAATTTCTAATATTTTGACTAATATTTATGCAAAAATCCCTATTAACAATTACACGCACACTTGTTATCATGCTCACCATATCATAGTCAACACATTATCTTCTTTGGCGTAGATGACTTAATTAGATATACTAGTCTAAAAATTTTTCATGAAGGTGGTTCCAATTCAATTTAATTATCATAATAATTGAATAAAATAATTACTGTCGCTT
>JXCR01085575.1:0-18413 GCA_002079205.1 Phalaenopsis hybrid cultivar | reverse complement strand
GCCCGCCGGGTCGTCGTGAGCTTCGATTGGCTTAAACCCCTTCTTAAACCAGGGGGATTCGACGAGTTTAGGGATTTTGATGCGGGTATTAGGGTTAGGGTCAAGGAGGCGGGCGATTAGCTTGCGGACATCGGGAGGGAACCAATTAGGGCATCGGAACTCGGCTTTGGAGATTTTGCGGTACATTTCGATGAGATTGGAGTCGNGGGAGGGAACCAATTTGGGCATCGGAACTCGGCTTTGGAGATTTTGCGGTACATTTCGATGAGATTGGAGTCATTAAAAGGGAGGAAGCCGGCGAGGAGGACGAAGAGGACGACACCACAGGACCAGATGTCGGCTTTAGCGCCATCGTAGCCGCGTTTCTTTACGACTTCGGGGGCGACGTAAGCGGGGGTGCCGCAGGTGGTGTGGAGGAGGCCGTCGTGGCGGCGCGTGTGAGCGAGGGCGCTGAGGCCGAAGTCGGTGATTTTGAGGTCGCCATTTTCGTCGAGGAGAAGGTTTTCGGGTTTTAGGTCACGGTGGTAGACGCCGCGGCTGTGGCAGAAATCGACGGCGCTGATTAGTTGTTGGAAGTAGCGTCTTGCTGCGTCTTCCTTGAGCCGACCGCGGGCGATCTGATAGAAATTTATGATCATTAGAAAAAAAAAATTTATAAAATAAATTCTATTTTGCACTTATAATTCAACTCTATTTATCTAAAAAATGGTTCATGGAGATCAGCACTTCTATTTATTGGAAAAAAATGTATTTTTTAAGATGTTCTATATCATGAAAAATTATATTTTATATAATTTCTCTTTAATATTACATTAAAATATAAGTTGTTAGTGAAACAATCTATTAAAATTATTTTATTATATATAAACATATTTATCAGTTGTTGTCTTATAATTCTTTTTAAAATAAGCAATTTTTTGTAAATATCTTCAAAATTAATAATAAATGATCATCTAGAAATATCAATTTGAGCTCAACTTTTCATATATAATAAATTACGAAATCTCATTATATCCTAAGCATTTGCATGCTATGTCTACATGGGGTTCAAGTAGAATGATCTTTATATTTGTTATGGTTCTTCTACTTTTTTGTACTATATGAATTTATTAGAGTAAGTTTCAAGGTAAAACTGCAAGCAATTTAACAAAACTAACCTCGAACTCCAAATTGTTAGATACATTTCTTCTTCTCTTGCTCATCTACTTGGTTCTTCACCTTTTTGCTTCTTGGATCCATTAGTACCTTCAGTGGTCAAAAACTTAAGTAATGAAGGGAGCTCTTCTCTCAAATTGTGATAATTTATGATGCAAAAACTAACCCACTTACACCGGACAATCATCCAATATAGAGAATGCAAGCCCTCAAAGTCTTTCATGCTAAAAGATTTTATGTTTACTTATCACTCTGAATCCCTAATATAATACATAGATACTTATTGTCCCAATCCTTTTTGTTGCATTATAGTTCATCATCTTTGTACCTCTTTTTGTCATATGTTCAAACACAGACTCCTACACTAAAATTTAGATTAGCTTTGAACAAAGAGTGTAATCTACCAATTACTCTTGTGTTATATAATTTAAAAAAGAGCTTCATCATTCCTCCATGAAAGATCGCTTCATGGCCAAAGACATATAAACAAATAAAGCCGAAGAAGAAAAACTAAGTGTGATATTATGGTTGTAATAAGCTTCTCACCATCTTAAATACATAATCTAACAACTTTAACAATTTCTTTCAACGAATCAAGCATTCAATATATTTAAAAGATTCACTCATGAACCAATTATCCATGATAATCATTATTCCTTGTTTTGTAATGTAGAAATAAATTTTGCTAACGAAGCAACATGAGACATTCAACTATCATGGATGACAAAACATCATATGATACTTATAGAACCTCAAGGAAGAAGGTGTAGTAAATTTTTCAATCCTACTTAAAGCAAAGCAAAAACTAACTCCAATCATATAATCCTGATAAACTTCACTATTAGCATATAAGACTATAATAATTCATGTCATGGACCTCATGCTCTCTTTGTTAGATCATCCACAGCTCTCATATAACACATGATTTAGACTAGCTTATAAGTCAAAGGCATATCATTTAACCTAATAAATAGCTCTTGATAATGACCTTCAAATCTCAATTTTAAACATGTGATATGATTCTTTCTATACTAATACTACCTCTTTCGTAATTTTCACAAACTTTTCATATAACCTTCATTATATTGATCATTCGTTGCTTATAATTCTGGTTCGATTTCTTTTAATATCATTAACTAAAAAATCAAGGAACTTAAGATCAATCAGTTCTCCTTGTAGAGCCCCACCATAAATTATTTCATTTAGTTTGATCCTCTTAACTATATTAATTATTAAGGCTCACTCTTCTTTCCTCTCAATCAATTATGGATCACTACATCATTAATTTAACAAGTTTAGTAATGAGCATAACAACCCTGTTTTTCTAATGGAGAGAAGAACCTATATTTAGCTTTTTGGAAAATTTCCAAATGAACAATTTCAACGAAATATTTCAATTTCTTATTTTACTATATTCAACTCTATGTATTCTTCTATCCATAGAGTACATTGAATGTACAGAAATGGCTATTACAGAGTTTCTGTTATTCATATCATCAGACTACTTATATATTATCTATTTAAAAAAAAGAACGTTAGCAATCTGTATTAATTGCAACTTGTTATCCCATATAACAAAGAGTTATTGTCTCTCATTCACTACATCTAGTTCCTAATTATATTCAATCATGGATGTAAATTTTATATTTTTTTTTGCCAATGTGTTTTCTTAATTCTATTGAATAGTTTTAAGAAAAAAAATAAAAAAAAACCTCTAAGTTCATTCAGTTCAAAATTAGGGTTAAAAAATAATGCAATATTTTAATCAAAATAGTTTGTTTTGATGGAGGCAATGAATCAAATTAACTTTTGAATCTCAATATCCACATGGAGTGTGCTTTATCAATAAAATTGTCAATTCCCTTGAAAAAATAGAGCATCATAATACAAAAATTGTCACCTTATAGAAATGGCTCACGCATCATTGTTCAAATTTAAATTGTCTCGTTATTTATAGGTTGAGACATTGTCCAGACACATTTACTTATATAATAGGCTCACTTCTTCATTATAAAAAGAGCTTTCTCTATATCAACTATACAATTTAATAATACCACCTCAAAATTTTTAGATTCAAATGCTTATCATGGTTATGCTTGATACTTTGTAGATAAATTGCCACCAAATTATATTTCAAAAGCATTTTCATCACCTATGCACCCTTCAAATACACTAAAAAAAGTTGTGATGTCATCTCAAGTAAAGCTTTCATGCCTCATCATATCTTATTCAATGAAGACATTTTTCCTCACCACGCCTCACCACATCAAGTCAAATAATTCTCACTCTTCACAGATTAACCACCTTTAACTCTACATGCTTTCACCCATACTGACATATTCTTTTACTTACAACCTCTTTTTCCCCACACCATTCAATAAACAACTTAATAATTCTTTCTTCATAATTGTCACTCTTCACGGATTAATCACCTTTAACTCTACATGTTTTCACCCATGTTGACGTATTCTTTTACTTACAACCTCTTGTCCCCCACACCACTCAATAAACAACTTAATAATACTTTGTTCATATTTCTACTATCAAACATTTCCACTGTAGAACATCACCCAAATTAGCAAACTTTAGCTCTAACTATATGCCCAATGACAACCCTTCTCAATATCAACACTCTAAAGTCAAATTAGATATTCAAATTGGCTAATATTATCAATTTATTTAATCCAACAACAACTTCACAGAATTTAAAGAATGAATAACAACAATTTCTTGAGAAACTCAAGCTATACCTGCTTAAGGAACTTAAACTTTCATTCCCCTCAACGCAAAATGCCTTAGCTATAAATGGACATGTGAAACTAATAAGAACTCAAATGGAAGATTCTTTCACAATATTACTAGCAAAAAAATTCTGTAGAATACATAAACATGGCTGTAATGATTACAAAATACCCGCTATTTATGTTCTCCTTGTGGTGAGACCTCCTAATAATTAACTAGTCATAAATTGGTTATGTCAACATATTTTTTCCATGGCAAACTTAATAGGATAGTTTCTAAGGCTCAATGTTAAGAATTCAAGGATTCGCAACACCAATTCAATTTCTTACCCTAATGAAAACTTTAAATGAAATTAAGCAAAAATCTATTGTAAGTATTTACATTCATCTACGATAACTAGGATTCATTATTCATTATCAATATTGTAATCACTCCTTGATTTATAGACACAAGAAAACCAATATGTATATCCTAATATATTTGAATGGCATTCATCTCACATTCAACAATTCCTTTAGCACTTTTGAGCTTCTTCAAAACTTACAATGTACATTCAACATAATTTTGGTTCTTTATCTTATATTATTGAATTTCATGCATTTCTAATTGTTTACATCTCAAGTAGTCATAATATACACTTTAACTTTCCAATGACTTTTTGTGAGCAACTGTAAGGTGTTAACTCTCTCTCTAATAAAATTTCATTAAATGAGAATCCAATATTATTGTATGTCAATCCTAAATTATATCTTCTAGTGGGCTTTCCCTAGCATCTCATATATCATCAGACTACCAGATCTCCCATCTGCAATGAATCTCATGTGTCAATACATGCATTCACTTCCCAATTTATCTCTTTGGTCCTCAAAAGATTGCTCAAATATTTAAAAGAGATGATAAATTATGGTATTTTAATTAACCATGGACAACTACTATAACGACTTATTCTAATTTATACTAAGCTGTTGAAACTCATAATAAAAAATTTAAAAATATTTCACTAAATATTTCTTAGCAAAAATTTAGTTTCAAAGCGCGTAAATAAGCAATCTGTTATGAAACACTCCTCCACTAAAGCCTAATACCATAACTTCGATGTATACTTTAGGAATTGGATTTTTCACTTTTTCAGTAATACGTCTATATTAAAGCAACACCTATTCTCTATTTATACCCAACAAATGTTCCAGTATTTCACGCTCGTACTAAATACAACAAAATTGATTTTTCATATCATATAAATGTGATAAAATCAAAGGGCATCTCCATTCACCATGTCATTTTTCACGATCAATTTGAAGATATCTTCACAAAAGACCTTTCCATGACATACTTTAGTTAGCAAATATGACATGTTGAGGACCCTCAACTTGAGTGGAGGCCCTAAAAACATAAATTTGTCGGAATAAATGTAGCACTTCTAACACAAGTTATCTCAACCACTCATCCAAAATTATAAACTTACTCTCAACCATTTATATAAAAACAATTTAGTTGTATTTAACTATATCCTATAAAGTATGACCCGGACGTGTGCTTGTGTGATATGGGTTTTAAACGAGTTGAATAGAGCTCGAGTTACGGTCAACTTGAGTTTGAGCTTGATTAAATAACCAAGTTCAAGCTCAGCTCTAGCTCAAGCTCGAGCATAATTCTACGAGTTCAAGCCGGCTCACAAGCCAACTTGTTTAGCATGAAAGCAAAAAGTATTATTTTAAACTAGTGTTTTAATGAAATAACAAATAATATAAGCAGTTATGAAAAAAATTAATCAGAAATCACATGTTATAAAATGTATATATCTTTAGTTTTTATCATTAATCTTGTAATCAACTT
Source organism: Phalaenopsis hybrid cultivar (assembly GCA_002079205.1). NCBI lineage: Eukaryota > Viridiplantae > Streptophyta > Magnoliopsida > Asparagales > Orchidaceae > Phalaenopsis > Phalaenopsis hybrid cultivar. The sequence goes on along the minus strand of JXCR01085575.1, from coordinate 12,680 downwards.
TTTATACCTATAAAAAAAAGAATTATGCTTAGAAACAATCTATTTAATTGAAAAGCTATGATATTTCATCTCAAAACTAGGAAAAATTATTCCATACGGATCGGGCACCGCACGCAGCTTGCGTGCGGTGTCCGATCCGGACCGTAAATCACCTGATCTACGGTCCTGATGTATTTCGGTGGGCCCCACCTAAATTTTTTTTTTTCTTTAAAAAAAACGGAAATAATCCTGACCGTAGATGCAGAGATGCATGCGGTGTCCGTATGCAATAATTTCTCCAAAACTAGAAAGTTGGATCCATTAGCTTTTAATCAAACCTTAAACATTCGATCAGGCAAAGTAAATGTCTGAAGACCAAACAAATAAATAAAAAGCCAACCTTGTCGAAGAGCTCTCCGCCACGAGCATACTCCATGACAAAATAAATTTTGGTCTTGCTCGCCATCACCTCGTATAGCTGCACGACATGAGGGTGGCGCACCAGTCTCATAACCGAAATTTCTCTCTTTATTTGCTCGATCATCCCCACCCTCAACACTTTCTCCTTATCAATCACCTTCACAGCCACGCTCTGCCCGCTCTCCAAGCTCCGGCCGAAGTACACCTTCGCAAATGTCCCCTGCCCGAGCAGCCTCCCCATCTCATACCTCCGCATCAGTATCCAATTTCTCTTCTTCTCCGTCCCCTCTGAGGCTGCCATTGATGCAGTTGCCGGATATGCAGAAACACACGGAGTTGGGTTTGCTGAACGGCAATGAGGAAGAATGAGGTGGGCTTCACATTGTGGGCGGGGAAGGGAGGAGGAGTTTCGGTTCGGAGTAGATGGCTTTGGAATAAATGGTGATTTTGGTTCGGTTTGGTCAAAGATAGTATGGATGGTAGTTGTATGTGTATGAATTGCTATTTATGGGATTTGGGGTTTACTGATTTTTTTCTTTTTTTGAAGATTTATTTAATTTGAGGCAAAAAACTTATGACAATATTGCATCAGCTTCTATGTGCTCCCTCACACACTCCTATTAATGTCTAGGAAGACCAATGGTGAATAAAATGCTAATTATTCTAATCAACAAGTGTTTAGGAAGACTAATTGGAGCTTATTTATTCGTAGCTCATTTCAGAGATTATATCATTAAATTTAATTTTAAGATATGTTATATATGCTTTGAAAATGATTGCTTTTCTAACATAATTGGTTGGGGTTGGTATGCTCTTTTTCTTGCAGTTTGAGGATTCGTTTTTTTGTTTGTTATTAATGTCTAGACATTCTAAGATTTTTCGAAACAGAAAAAATAGAATATTAATACATTCGGTTATGATAGTTTTGGTAGGTTTGCGTCCATTTCAATCAATAGATGCACTTTTAGATATTTAAGTGTTAGTCGATGATAAAACTTTTGTTATGATCTTAATATGTTACATTGGTTTAATATTGATAAGGAAAATAAATAATAGGCTAGAGATTATGTTCGGATTTTGGACATAGAGTGTTAGGTATGGCTCATGTACCATAAATGGGACAGATGCTGGAGCGGGGCGGAGCCCACGAGCAAAGTGGAGTGGAATGATCTGTCCAATCGGGGGAGTTTTATTATGTGGGTTGGGGGTGCGGGGGCAGTGCCCCGCGGTTTGGTACATGAGTAATTTAAGTAATTACATATTGTACAATAGGGTTATATATATGTCATGTTTGTAACCCTAGGTGGGATTCTGAATCTTGAATTATGTACTCTTTTTTGAATATTGAAAAAGGAAGTCACCGCTCTGCTCTCAAGAACGTAGGCATCTTTGCTGAATCTCGTAAAACTCTGTGTGTTCTTCTGGATTTGAATCGATTCTTATTTTTCTTCGCCCTAATTTCTCAACAAATGGTATCAGAGCGAGGTTCGGGGCAGGGAAGAAAAATTTGGGCGTCGCAGGAATAAAGAAGATTTTGACAGAGGAGATTGGCGTTTAGGGAAGAATTTCTGCAAGCTTCTTGGCAGTTCGGATCTCAATGTAGAGGAATTTCGAAGACCAAGCAGGCTTCGACAGTTAGACGGATTAGCGATTAGAACTCCAGTTTCACACAATCGTGGGACAGGGAATAGTTTTGCGAAGTAGAAGACCAGAAAATCAGTTCTGCGAAGGCGACAAGAGGTTTGACAATGTTCTGCGGTCCAAACGAAGTCGTTGGCGAAGGTTCTGGATCACAGCCAGTTTTCGTGCGGTTCGGGGCGAACAAGGCGAAGGAGGGCTACGAGACTATTGCATATGCGATTCTCTACCAGGAGAGATGGATTCGTGACGAAAAGCTTAGTTTGGCGGCGCAAGAGGCAGTTGGGCGGCAAGAAGCATAATTAGAAGGGCGGACGCGGGAAAAGAAAATTCACGCAGAAAAGGAAAGTCCACGGAAAAAAAAATTTAGCGCGGAGATATTCCAGAACTCAGAAAAGGCAAGGAAAGAGAATTTGGCGCTGCACTCGGGAAAGGAAAGATTTTTTTTCTAGAAGGAAAGCGGAGGCGGTGTTTTTCTAGAAGGAAAGCGAAAGCAGAGCTTTTCTGAGAAGGAAACCGGAGCTTTTCTGGAAGGAAAAATGAGTTTTTCTTGTAAGGGGACGCAAAGCTTTTTTTGGAAGTTTAAAGAGAAGAGTTTCTGGGAAATTTTAATTAAGAAAAATTTAATTAAGGGAAAGTCTTTTTTCTGAAAAACTTAATTAAGAGAATCTTAATTAAGAGATTATTTAAAAAGATTTGTAGCAGGATCAAAGTCAGTACAATTTTTGGCTCAAGCAAATTAGAAAGTCAGTAGAGGAATTTGTAGAGGAGTTCGTTGCAGGATCAATTTTATATGACAATTTCTGGTACAAAATTCAAGGTCGTGAAGTTCGATGAAGCTGATAACTTTGGATTGTGGCAAACAATGGTGAAAGATTTATTGACTCAACAAGGAATCTTGAAAGTTTTGCGGGCAACAAAACTAGATTTCATGGAGAATGAAGATTGAGAAGAATTGCAACAACGAGCGGCAGCAACTATACGTCTATGCCTGACAAATGAGGTTATGTATCACTCGATGAATCTAAAATCTCTAGGGGAGGTATGAACGAAATTGGAAACTGTTTATGTCCAAATCTCTGACAAATAAATTGTATTTGAAGCAAAAGTTGTATCGGCTGAAGATGCAAGTAGGTTCTGATATACCGCAGCATGTGAATGGCTTCAATCAAACACGTATTTATCAAGACTTGATGTGAATATTAAAAATGAAGATCAAGCAATGATTTTGTTTTATTCATTGTCTTCTTCCTATGAAAACCTGGTGACTACTTTGACATATGGGAAAGAAACTATCAAAGTTGATGAGATTACTGCAGCATTGTTGGCTCACAACTAGCGGAAACAGAATGCAGGGGAAAACTCTTATGGAGACAATTTATATTTTAAAGGTAATCAGGATCGAGGAAAGAAGGAGGAGAAGGAGAGCTCTGGAAGGTGAAATTCCAGAGGCAAAAAAACGATTCATTGTTACAAGTGCAAGGAGCCAGGTCATATGAAGAGAGATTATCCAAAGCATAAGAAGAAGACTGGGGAGAAAGGTGATGCATCATCTAAGTCTATAAATGTGGTATAGAGTGATAATTCAAAGTTTAGTGATGATGATATGATTTCAGTTTCACCAACTCAATTCATAGATGCATGGATTCTTGATTCAGGTGTCATTATCACATAACACCTATCAAGGAGTGGTTTACTTCATACAAGTTAATTAATTCTGGCTCAATCTATTTAGGTGATGATAGATGCTGCAATATTGTTGGTATTTGGGAAGTCAGAATTAAGATGTATGATGACACTGTTAGAATATTATGTGAGGCCAGGCATATTCTAGATCTGAAGAAGAATTTGATTTCCATAGGCACTTTACATAGAAATGGTTTTATTTCTAAGGCAGATGAAAATAAGGAAACCATCAAAATTGTTAAGGGTGCACTGGCTGTGATGAAAGGAAAGTTAACTGCATGTAATATCTATTTACTGTTGGGGAGTACATTTGTAAGTGGAGTTCACTCTGTTGGATCATACGATAAAAATGCAGCAGATATGTTGACCAAGCCAGGTACTATCAACAAGTTCTTGCATCATTAGAACTTGTTGAATGTTTGCAATTGTTGGAAAACATGGTGGCTCAACCCACATTGGTGCATAAAAAACTCCATGATATATTTCTCCTAAGGAGCTGGACACTTGCCAATGTGGAGATTTGTTAGATATGGCTCATATACCATAAATGGGACAGATGCTCGAGCATAGCGGAGCCCACGAGCGAAGTGGAGCAGATGGATCTGTCCAATCAGGGGAGTTTTATTATGTGGGTCCCCGAGGTTTGGTACAGGGGTAATTTAAGTAATTGCATATTGTACTGTAGGGTTATATGTATGTACTGTTTGTAACCCTATGTGAGATTTTGAATATTGAATTCTATACTTTTTTCTGAATTTTGAAAAAGGAAGTCACTGATCTGCTCTCAAGGACGTAGACATCTTTGCCCAACCTCGTAAATCTCTGTGTGTTCTTCTGGATTTGTGTCGATTCTTATTTTTCTTCGCCCTAATTTCTCAACATAGAGTTACATCCAAACTTAAATCTGTTCCTTCGAGCATGCATTTTAGAACAATAAAAAACATAAATATGAAGGCCCCCGACCTAGTCCGAAGAGACGGCGACTCACTTCCAGACCCGACACGAAATTTGAAATTCAGAATAAGGAGCCGATTCAAATATCGTGAGTCGAACAGCCTACATTCTCCCTTTTGCATTCTAGGGTTTTTTATTAGGTTTTCTATACGGCACTTTGAGCGGCATGTGCAAAGAATGCCCTGACGTTCTTGCCATGCTCTTTGAAAGCCCGCCATAGATTTTGCCGAAGCGCATTGGACACCACTTCATCGAGGATGTGGACGGCTTCATAGTGGACGTAGTGTCGCATAGTTACGTATGAAGCCCTTACGCAGAGCTGCGTACAGGTTCAATCTCATTTTTAAAAAAAAAATTAAGAAAATAAATGAGAAGTAGGGCCACTGACATATACTTTTGGGTATGAATAATTCTAATTGGTTTATCATACACAACTCTGCGTACGGCAAACGTAAGAAAATATTGAACCTAACCGGCTTAGGAATCTTATAAATACTCATAACATTCCCTTCATTAAAGCTTACTGAATTTTTTAATTCAAACCCCTCGTATCTTCTGCCTACTCTCGATTTTCTTCAGAGCCTTGGTAGGCTTTCCCATGCCATTCCTCATTCCCAATAGCTACTTACCACCTTCAGGATTAAGGCTTTGCTAATCCACTATTCTATCTGCTCAAATTGAGAAAAATATTATGAACATGTCAAGTTGTTGGAAACAATGTATTATGTTACGGTAAGCTTAGTTATTTTATTCCATATGTACTTAACTTTTCCAGGTCAATTGGCAGAAATTTATCAATAAAATATTAAACGGTTCTTTTTTGTTTAAAAATAATTTATTATGCCATTTTAAATTTATTTTGGTTCATGTAGAGTTCGTAATTTTATATTTTTTTTTGTTGAATATTATTAATGTATTTTAAGTGTACATTGTTATTTTTTCAAGGAAAATCTCACTTAATCCTTTTTGTTTTAATTTAAAATAATTTATTATACTGTTTTAATTTTTTGTCCCTATAAAGCTGATTTTTTCATTTTCTTTGACACAACAACATGAGTATATTTTGATTGTATATCCTTATTTTTAAAAAACAACACTTTCTTTTGTTCAAAAATAATTTATGATGCTACTTTGAATGTATATTTGGTTTGTTTTGGGTAGCTTCTGCGTTTAAGGATAAGTTCTGCGTTTCAGGATAAACAGCTTATCCTGAAACACGACCTGCGGCATGCGTTTAGTGTAAAAAACCCAATCGCGGCAGACAGCGTTTTCAAAAATGCCGCCGCACTTATAAGTTGTCACGAACAGACCCCTAGTTTATAAGAAAAATCTCATTTAATTCTTTTATTTAAATTAAAAATAGTTTTTTTTGCTAATATAAGGTTATTCTTGTCCATTTAGAATTCATTATTTCATGCCCTTTAGGAGAATAAAATAATTGCACTTTCAATTTACATCCTTATTTTTCAAAAAAAACCTCATCTAATCAATATATTTTATTTTGAAATAAATTTTTATACTGTTTAATGTGTTTTTTTGTCCATGTTAAGTTGATTTTTTATGTCATTTAGTAGAACAATATGAGTGTACTTTAATTGTATTTTGAGTATACATTTTTTATTATCCAAGAAAAATCTCATCAAATTCTCTAAAAGAAAATGTCCAATTAGTGTCGGACATTTCTGATGCTAGTAGAGCATTTTTTCGAAGCTAAGCCCAATTGGCGTCGAATTAGTCTAATGTCGGTCATTCTTTTGCCGTAAATTTATAATAACGAAATTTTTCAATACAAATGTAGTTGGACACAAAGGTTGACCAAAAAGCAATTCGCAACACCCATTTTAACGATGCCTTAACATCCAACCTAGCCGACACTAGTTAGCGTCGGCATGGGTGGATGCTAATTAGTGTCGACCATATCAAATACTAATCAGTGTCGGCTAGATTCGACGCTAATGCATCAAATTAGCACTGTCACATATCGAACATTCCATTGCAGTCATTAGTGTTGGAATATTTGGACGCTAATCCGACGCATACCTATAAGAAACAAAAAAATATAACAAGATAATTAGATTTACACATACCTGCATAGAACAAATACAAGCAATATAATATGACATTTATATATCATCAGAACTGATAAAAGTAACTCTAACATATCTAAATAAGAATACCAAATTAAATTAAAGATAATAAATCGTTCACAACTACAGAAACTACAAGTTTGATTAAACATAAATAAAAAATATATATAATCAGCCCCTATGTTGGGAGAGTATCATCAAACAAATTTTAAAAATCCTAATCTTCCTCCTCATCACCCATCGACAACACTCATGTGTCGCTTGCTCCGGCAATCAAACTGTCCATCATGCATGCTAGATTATTTGCAAGCATATGGTGGCTTTTACGCATCTTTTTTCGCACTTCATTCATTATCATGGCCTACTAGACAAACTACTCATGTTGAGTTTGAATGAGCTAAGGCCACCCACAGTTGCAAGGGAACGCTCGACCTCAAATGTTATTATCTTTGTACTGAGATAGTATATGATCCACCTAAAAATACATGTTTTTAGTGCATATTTTATAAGTATTTCATGTAACATTGCATTTTAAAGGAATGAATTTTGCATGTTATTTGTTTCAGGTAAATGGAATGGACATTTAGAGAAAAGAAGGAAAAAATAAGCAAAAATTAAAATTTTCGTGTGGTGTTATAGCGACACCCTTTGGCGTCACAGTGTCATAGTCGAGCAAGAAAGCCGCTATAGCGCTAGTAACTACTTTTCTAAAAGATACATCAAATTTGGCCAAATTTTGGAGAGGTGTTTGAAGCAAACCTTGAATATTTTTTATTTTCTATTTAATGAGAAGGATTTAACTGAATTTAGAGACATTTTGGAACCTCAAAACTTTAATATCACCAAAAATAAGCTTTAAATACTTATGAAAAATTGAATTTTTTTTTGTGTATCAAAATAATATTCAATTTTTCATATGTATTTAATACTTATTTTTTGTGATATTGCATTTTAAGGAAATGTATTTTCATATTTTCTTACAGGTATATTAAGTCTAGGCATTTTGAGCTTAAAGGATACAAAAAGTACAAAATTTGGAAGCAAAAGTAGCATTTAAAAAAAAAAAACTGGCACCTACACGCCAGAACTGGCGCCTACGTACCATAATACAGAGAAGACGGCGCCTAGGCGCCAGATTCTAGCGCCTAGGCGCTAGACTATTATTTTTCACAAATGCATTGAATTTGAATAGATTTTGAAGAGGTGCCTATGGTGACTCTTGAGAAATTCATCCCTACATTATAAATGAGTGTTTTTGTGTCAGCAAAAGTGGTGTGTGTTGCTATTAAGGGTGTGGGGTGTGAGTTCTAAGTTGGTGGAGAGTGTTGCAAGTGTCTCTAAGAGTTGTAAGAGGAGAGAGAAAGTGAGAGATTCTTCTTCCTTATATTTCTAAGAGAGATTTGAGTTTTATTGTAACGAGAGAAAGAGACTCAAAGGAGCTTGAAGAGGTTTGCTTGGAAAAGAGATCAAGTTATGTTATTTTACTTTTCTTTCTTGTTTTCTAAGCTTATTTTTATATATAAAATTCTTGTTTTGTGTATCTTTCTTATGAATTCTAAGCAGATTTCTTTGTTCTTCTCCCTACAAAAAGAAATGGTTATGTGAGAATCAAGATTGTTATGCAATATTTTAATGTCATATTTGTGATGAATCCAACTTTGAACTTCATTTACTTTTTGATCTGACCAATTAAATTATTAAAATTTATTGTGAAAAATACAATCCGAGAGGGCTACGCTTTCTACAACAAAGTATGAATCACATTCAAATTCATGAATGAGAATGTAGTCCATAGGGTTGAGTGCAAATAAATAGGGAGATATTCATTGATGGGCGTAGAATTAGAGATTTTAGGGTGACAGACTAAAATCCCCAATTTGGTTCAAGTATTTGGAAACTAGAGCGAGATGTAGCCCTCAAGCGAGAGGAATGTGGAAACTCTGGAATGAGAGACGGTATCTTCCGAGTCTAACCGTGGATTTAGGGACTAAACACTAACTTAACCAATGTTCTTTATATCTTGTAAAAAGGATAAAGATTATAATTGCTCCCATTTGACATAATACGATTTTCTTCAATTTGATGATTCACTGACTATAATCTCATTGTAAGGGGAAGGATGTTTTCTTAAATTTGAACTCTCCGTCACAAAACCTAATTTAATTTTAGTAAATTTAGCTTTGAAGTTTAGAGATTAGTATATTAAACTTAGTTTCTTTAGTAGCATTAAACAAGTTTCGACCTATCTTTTTACATAAGTTTTCCATAGTTTAAATTATGTGCTTTTGCGTGATTTTCCAAACAAATTTTCTCCTCCCTGTGGGATCAATACTTAGAACTTAATTAGGGCTCTCTATTACTTGAGTGATGTGTATACTTGTGTTTGCAACCTAGTGACGATTTGAAATTGAAAGTATACCTTAATTCACTATGAGTGACAACTTTAGATATTTTAGAGAAAACTTATTATACTGAAGTAAATTTAATTGTGGTTAATTTTCATATTTTTTAGTATACCTGTCGTGTATGTTGTAGTGCTGAAAAATATTTATAACGCATAACATATTATTCTTCACTAATCCAAGATTAGACAATACTTGGATTTAGACTTTATTAATTTACATGTAATTGCCTCTTAAAGTTATAACTCCCTCCTCTTACTAGATTCCTTAAAATTTGATATGGATTTAAAATTATCTTAGGTTTTTCTCTTAGTATCCATCACAGCGTTAAAGTTATTATGAAAAATTTTTTTATTAATGTGCATGAAAACAAGATTATGCCAAATCAAATCACTACTAAATTATGTTAGATATCAGAAAATATTCTACTTTTTTCAGTTATGTGTAACACCGAAAGATAGTTATGGAGAATCAATAATCTTTAAAATTTCACTAACCATTTATCACAAATCTATCCTAATTTTTCTTTGTGGAGGCCTTGATTTTTTAATTATAGTTTTTTACAAAGGCATCTTTATTCCTTCTCAATGGCTAATCAAAGGGTAAGAACATTTGCTGACAGCCAAATTATAATTTTTTTCTTCTATGCTTTAAAATTAATGCCTTTGACAGATTCATATAGTACATGCAAACCCAATTTGTGTAATGCTCCAAGTTAATATCATCACATATATTAGAAAATTATTTATTATCCACAATTGGGTGCCTTTTAGTTAGACTTTTTTTTTCGTAGCAATGTCTATTTCTATAATGTTTGAAGCTCATATTTCTATGGTTATATGTACAGATTAATTTTTCCCATAGAGCTGTGTGAATTTGCTATATCAACATTAGAAACAAAAAAGACATAGTTATGTACATATCATCTGGTAAGTTATATGGCATAACAATCACAAACCAATGTGAATATGGTGGAGGAGTTTGACTATATGTTTTGAACCCATCTACAAATAAGCCAAGAGTAATATTGTGTGGCTCAGAAGTGAACATAAGTACAATCAAAATGTTTTAAAGCTTCTCCATCTATCAGATAACTTAAAGACCCATAGAAGTAGTGTTGAACTCCTCATGGAAGTTCTGAGGAAAAGTAAATTGACAACATTTGGCACAATAATGGAGTTATCCACAACCAAAATTTTCAAGTAAGATGGCTTCTCCATACGAGAGACCAATGGAATAGTAATTGTTGAAAGGTGAAGACAAATAGTCATTGAAGATGGAGAATGAGCGGTGAGTAGAAGATGCACTTGTTTGAAATATATTTTAAGTTCTTAGTCTTTTGACTTTGTGATGCGAATCTTTATTAGCACAAAATTTATATCGCTTTTATATTTATAACAACTGTATGATATAACATGTAATCATTAACACAATAATCTATCCTTTGAAGTCGGCCCTCACTTCGAGACCAATTTTCTTTGCTTTGTAAAGTCCTTTGGAACAAAATTTTTTATAGGATATGTCTCTCTCAATAATGTTGCAGCTTAGTTAAATCTTGCAATCATATTTAATGCTTAATATTTTTAGATTTACTGATAACTCTAAATCTCGGTGTGCTTACTATTTCGTGGTTGATCATCCTTAGGCTTGTGCTCAGCTTTACTTGCATCAAAAATTAATTTTTAAAATCTTCTAAGATCATATTCTATTGGAGGAACAAAACTTGATGAAGCACAAATCTGATCATACTCAACTTAGGGTTTATACTCTCTATTTGAAATCAAGCACCAATAAGTATATTGAAAGCCCTTATGTTAGAAAACAAAATTGACTTTATCTTGTGTTAGGAATACTTTATTTTTGTGTTTGGCAAATGAGCATCAACAGTTACCTTCTGAAAGGTAAGCGGTAAATTGTGTGTCCACTTGCATGAGCTACTATACATTATCCAAAAACTCATTAGTGAGCCTTTTTCTACCTGTATGCAACTTATTATACATTTATGCTCTTAAATTTTGAATATTCATTGACTCCATGTAAATTTAATGACAAACACATTTAGCACATAAATTAAATAGACTGTTTTGTACATCAGGTTCACTCATAACTATAATCAAAATGGCTCATAAGCCAAGCCAACTAATTCTTGAGTCGATAAGTGCTCATGAGCATTCTTAACGAGTTATCAAATTACCAAGATCAAGCCAATTTGACTCAATTTTATTGCTTGTGATCTAGCTTGTTTATACTTTAAGAAGATCTAGAGCATACCTTCTGAAGATATTATATAGGTTATCCTAAGATATTTATTTGATGATATTTTATAATAGCAGAAAGTGAAAATTTAAAAAGCAAATCCTTGATTTGATCAGGATTTCTTATAAGCTAGAATTTGTTTTTTTTTTTCTTTATAATGTTTTGTATTCTATCTCTGTTATATGCTTCTTTTATTTTTTATCATTCATCTTTCAATCTTAGCTTTATTTTTATTATATGAATGGAGTTTTTCTATGTTTTTATTATATACACGACAATAATAAAAATCATTTCATTTTCTTTCTTAGTTTGGCTTATGTTTCATTCATATTTTTTTATTTTATCTTTATTTTTTGTTTGTTTTTTCTATTATTTAGTTGTTAAATTTTTGTTTTGGTCTTTGTTTTGGAATTGTCACTTTTTTTATAACTTCGATGGAGTATTCTATGTTTTCTCTCATAGATGCTCAACTGTTATAGAAATCTCTCTTAGATGCCTACCTAGACATTGGTTCAATTTTATTTCCTAGGTAAGCTTTTGAGCTCTAATTTGATTTTTTGTTTAATATGTTTTATATCCCTATTAGTTTGTTTCTTTGTCGAATTTTTTTGAGGTTTTCTATAGGTTATTATGATTTTTCTTCTTATCTATTTATATTTCACTCTTGCTTCCTTTTATTCATTTTCTTGTATTGTTATTTTTTATGTGTGGTTATTCTTTTCTTTCATAGGCTATTATTTTCTCATTGTTGTTTTGCTAATTGTTAGTTTTAATTTGGTTATCTAATATGTGATTCAACTTTCTTTTTAAATTTTTTTTGTAAATTTTCCTCTTTGCTTTAGGTAATTTTTTGTTCCAATAGTGTTTAATTTTTTATGAGGTCTCAGAAGTTCTTTTATCTATCTAGTTGCTGACTCCTTGTGGGAGCTCCCCCTCAAAGTTCTATGCGTTTATAGGATTTTTTTTCTAAAGATCTCTATTGACATTCTTGATAGCTGCTCTTTTCTTTGTTGTTCATGATGTTTTGCATCATCTTTTTGTCATTATTTTTATGTCCATGAGAATCACTCTTTCTTGTTTTCATTTCCTAATGATTATTCTGTTGTCTTGTAGAGATGAGTCTGTAATATCTTTATTTTGTTCTTTTATTTTATGAATATCAGTATGTAATAACTTCAGTCTTGCTGTCATTCTTTTATTTTTAAATAAATTTGAATGTCATTATTATTTTCTCATATATATATATATATATATATAT
>JXCR01085552.1:5799-36902 GCA_002079205.1 Phalaenopsis hybrid cultivar | reverse complement strand
TATATATATATAATGGTAGCTGACTCTCCTTGTGCTTTTGTTAAGGTTTCTACGACATGGATGACTACGGTTACGGTGGAGGAGTTGAGTCTGGTTTTCTTTGGTCTTTTTCTCTACTCTTAGAGTGTTTGGAGTGTTGGTCATATGTTTTACTGCCTTTGCTTAGCTTTCCCTTCTTTCCGGGCATTTGAAAGTTTAAGTATTACTGTTCCATTAAGTTGTGGTTCTTCTTGGCTATTTCTGTGGATGAGCTGTTTTTGGTGCTCTTTGGTCATTTTATTCACTTGTTGGAGTTTTCTTGGAGTTTTGACTCTAGTTGTTTCAATTTTTTCTTTGCTTTATTCTATTCTTGAGCTCTTGGAATTTTTAAAATTACTGTTCCATTGATTTGTGGCTCCTTCCTCTAACTTTTCCTGGGGGTTATTTGATGGCTGATCCAAATGCTATGGACCTAGCTACTAATATCTTGTGGGCTAAAGCCACTTTCGCTGACATTGTGGGTAAGGGATTCAAAACTATAAAGAACTATAATGATTTGGTTTTCCCCTAATCTTGTCATGAAGGAGCTGACCCCCTCATTAAGCCAATATGTCGGAAAGGAGGGAAAATGGCCATCCTTTACTCTGCGGATGATATTTATGGGCTCACTGAAAATTGCAAGTTCACTCTAATAGGGAAGTTTCAATTGGGTCATCCAAAGATGAAATATATTAGGAAGTTCTTTGATAGTATGAAATTAAATTGGGCATGGAGAGTGGGTTTATTGGATGGCGAACGTATTTTAATCAATTTATCAATAGAAGAAGACTATGCTCATTTGTTCTCAAAGAAATTTCTACTAATAGATGGGATTTCCATGAAACTCTTAATTGGACACCTAATTTTGACCCCAGTAAAGAATTTCCTATTGTTCCCATATGGTTCAAATTGACTAAGCTTCAACTGCACTTTTTCAATCATGAAGTGTTGTTTAACATAGGTAAGGCCTTGCGTAGACCTTTAAAGCTAGATGTGCCCACATTCAATCTGTCCAGACCTTCTGGGGTAAGGACCCTGATAGAAAGAGACATCACACTTCCTGCAGTTGGGGAGATTTGGCTTGGTACTGAACATAATGGTTACTGACAAAGGATTATTGTTGAATAAAGGCCCTACTATTGTCACCATTGCAAGATGTTTGGGCGTACATATAATAGGTGTTTTAGGCTTCACCCCAACCTTAGGAAAAGACATGAGGTCACAAAAGACCATAAAGACATGGGGATTTCAATGGAGAATGATCCACTTAGAGACATGAATGGTGTCCAAGAACCTATTATACCTGTTGAGGCAGTGGTTGTGGATTCCTCCCCACAGCCTGAGAAGGAGGTGGTGGATCCCACTATTGGGGCTCCTGAGAAGATTGTTGAAGTTGTTACCACTCAGGGTATGGCTACCCAACCTGCTAATGAGTTGTTACAAGAGGAAGGTGAAGAACCTCTATGAGGAGCTTCTCTTGATGACAATTTGCTTAATCAGATGAATGTGTCTATAGAGGAGGAATGGCAAGTCCAGAAAATAAAAAAGATAAAAGAAAGTAGCATAAGAGTTTAAAAATTTGATGTTTAGTCATCCCACTGTGGGGGAGGGCACATCTCAGCAAGCTTCCATTGGGGTCAAAATTAGGAGGGGGAAATCCACTTCCTTTGGATGATGAAGTTTTAGTGATGGAATGTTAGTGGATTGGGCCATCCTGGATCCCTTAATAGAAATCTTGCTCTTAATAGGATGCATAAGTTTTGGATTATTGCTATTATGGAACCCTTGGTTTTTAAACATCATCAGTGAATTACTAAAAAATTCCTTAGCTTTGAATTTTTCACTAATCTAAACAATAAAATTTGGCTTTTCTGTAGGAATGAAATTCACTGTTCAATCATCAAGGACAATGAGCAGTTCCTTCATTTGAGCTTTACTCTAGGGGAGTGTAGTGGCCTGACCACTTTTATTTATGCAGAATGTTTAGCATTGGCAAGATAAAACTTGTGGAGCAAGTTGCTTGACATCTGTAGTTCTCTGAGTTTTTTTTTGGCTTGTAGGGGGATATTTCAATTGCTTGGCATCTCTTAATGAAAAGAAAGGGGGTAGATTGCCTGATTTGAAGTTAATCATTAAATTCAATGATAAAATTCAGCTTGCAGGTCTGTTTGATTTAGGTTTTAATGGGCCCAAATATACTTGGAGAAGAGGAAAGTTATGAGAGAGACTAGATAGAATTCTGGTTAATGATGCTTGGCTTTAAAGAGTTCCTTCATACTTCTGTTCAACACCTCTCAATCAGTGCTGAGCATAGACCTCTTATGATCACTATGTCTGCATCCCCTACTAAGAGCAAATCATGTTTCAGGTACCTTAATATGTGGTATGTACTTAGTGATTTTCTTAATCAGGTCACTTTGGGCTGGAAGGATTACAATCATCTAAACCCTTGGATCAAGCTTTAGTTGCTCCATAAGAAGATGGGTAAACAGCTTTAACAATGGAATTGGAGAGTCTTTGGGGATATTAATGCAAGGGTGCAGGAGGCTGAAGGTGCTACATTACAGCTGGAGCAACTACTTGAATCCAACTCTGAGGTCAGCGATGAACTACTAAAGGCTAATAATGCTTTGTTGGTGGCTCTTTTAATGTAAGAGAATTTTTATGCTAAAAAAAAAACCAAAGTCAAATTCTGTGAAGGGGACAGGAACTCTAAATTCTTCCATGCTTGTATTAATTACAAGATAAAGTGTAATGCAATTCATAAGATTCTTGATTGTACTAGTAATTGGATTTATACTGCTGATGGTATTGCTTCTAGTACCGTCAATTATTTTAAGGAGATCTTCACTCATTCTCAGTTGGACAAACCCCTTATTTAGAAAGATCTATTTGGTAAGGATGTGGAATACAACAAAAACCTGAACCTAGAAGTTGTGCTTGAAGAGAAAGAAATTTTGGATGCATTAGCTTCAATTGATACTTCTAAAGTGGTTGGTCCTGATGGTTTCACAACTGATTTTTATAAGAAGGCTTGGCATATAGTTAAGAAGGATGTCATAGTGGCTGTCCAGAGCTTCTATTGGAGGAATGACTTGCCTAAAAATTTTACTTTCTCTATTATTACTTTGATTCCTAAGGATAAAGCTAAACATAAATTGGAACATTTTAGACTAATCAGTCTTACTAATGTACTATCCAAAGTTATTAGTAAGGTGATTGCTAATAGATTACAATCTCATCTTCCTCAGCTCATAAGTGAAAATCAAATTGCATTTGTAAAAGGGAGAAGCATTGTTGATAATGTTTTATTGGCTCAAGGGTTGGTTTTGGACTTGAATAAATAGTGTAGAGGGAGAAATGTTATCTTCAAATTGGAAATTAAGAAGGCATATGATACTATTAGTTGGGGCTTTATAGAGGAGGCTCGCATTGCTAGAGGGTTTTCACCTTTATTCACCTCTCTTATCAAGAGATGGCTCTCAAACAACTATCAGTCTGCATTTATTAATGGAAGCCCCCATGGTTTTTTCAGTTCTTCAAGAGGAATTAAGCAAGGTGTTCCACTTTCTCCCTCTATATTTATTCTTGCATGTCGGTGCTATTTTGGGTTGGTGGGAGTTAACCCGCAAGAAGCTGTCGGTCACCGGAATCAAAATCCCGTCACCGCTTTGGAAGGACGTTTTAATTTACATATATATTTAATTTTAGAAAAATATGAAATCAAACTAACCCCATATTTTTCATAGTTTAAATGAAAGAGCACTGTACCTTAAGTATGAAATCAAACTGACCCCATATTTTTCATAGTTTAAAATGAAAGAGCACTGTACCTGGGTATGAAATGAAACTGACCCCATATTTTTCATAGTTTAAATGAAAGAGCACTATACCTCAAACCTATATCTATCCCGAAGGATAAACACAAGACTTGAGGATGAGGCTCGATCAAATAAACTAAGTAATATATGACATTTGTTTGGTCTGCGAAACCTTTGTATTTACAGCAAGTTCCCCTATTTAATATAAAGAATTAAATAGGGTTTATATTAAGCTGGGTTCGGACATGGAGCCCCTATTTAATATAAAGGATTAAATAGGGTTTATATTAAGCTAGGTTCGGACATGCTTCCTGTAAAGGCAAGCCCCTATAGTTGATTACATCTTAAATGACCAAAGTCACCTAAGAAGACTCTCGATAAAAATTAGGAATTATTATCTTCAAGGTATTTCAAAGGGTAGGACTCTTCAACGAGATCAGAAATAGAGGCGTGAAAGGGGATTGGTTCAAATTTGGAACATTTTATTTGAGAATCCAAAGGAGGAAGAACTCGGGAATGCCATGTATCCAGAAGAGAACTTCGGTGACTTCCTAAGCTATCCTAACGTTTGGCTTCATTTCTTAGGAGAAAATTTTAAGTGTTTCATCCTACCAATTTTATTGGTTAGGGCTTACATTCATGTAAAACAATCACACAAATAGCCTGGAAGATGTGAGGGTTTAGGTCGTGACAAACGACAACCTCAGAATCCTAAGACGATTTAGGGCTTATATTGTATAACAGAGCTATCCAAAGGCCTAAAGATAAGGTGAGGATTTACGTTGTAAAAGCAAGCAACCTCGAAATCCTATAGCTTTGTTGTTTAAGTCTAAGGAAGGAAGATTGGTTTAGTTGGGGAAGACAGGTTTTGCTGTTGAAGATGGTCGTGCTGCCCACCATGCTGGCTCCAAGCTCCTTGCCGCGACGAGTTTGAGTTCTCTAGTGTGTCAAGTTATAATGTCAAATCAGGTGGCCCTATGGTTGAAGTTCTTTAAATTTTAAGGGGGCATGTTAAAGTTGATTAGAGCGACACCGGTTAGGATCCTACGGTTCCCTCGTTCCGGCATCACTATTTTTTATTGGATTCACTTAGTCCAAATGAACTTACTAAACTCAACTTAATGAGTTCCATAATTTCATTTAGACCTTAGAAAGCCTCGTTAGCAACCGTAGGTTACCTCCTCTTTAAAATTCCCGATCATCCGATAGAGACATCTTAATTTACTTGCAATTGTACTTTTTGTGATGTTTGTGATTAAATTTTGAGTTGTATTATATTTTGAATGTTATGGCGGTAAATTTTATCTTGGTTGATTTTAGTTTTGGTTTTGTGGCTATCCTGATAGTTTTAGTTTTCATGCAGGGTGGCATCGTTGTTTAGCATGCAAGTTTGCTGGTATAAAAGTATAGTATGAAAGTACAAGAAAGTCAACGCTAAAAACTGTAAAAGCTTACCTGGCAAGTCATCTTGTTCCACCACTTTAAACTTAAAATGCAAGTCAGGGTAATTTATATAGAGGCAAAAAGTAAGGTTTTGGTAGTTTTCCTAACCCTATGTCAGGTCCTTAGGAGTTTAATTATGGATGATTTTGTCAAGAAAAACATATTAAGTTTGGTAGATCTTCAAGATATCCAACAGATCTAGAGAAAGAAGCAGGTCCATGCTACTCTCTCGCTGTCTGGCGAAAAATCTTGAGTTCTTTTAAACTTTATTATGTTGCTTAATAAGTCATCCTGTAAATACCTTTAATGCTCAATGAACATTGATGTCTCAATTATCCCTAAGAATAGGGTAATTATCACTTGTGACTCAATTTAAGAATTATGTGGGTGAAGACCCCTAAAGAGGCAAGTTAGTGTTATTGGAACACTTGGACAAATTTTGATCCTAATTGGGCTTGTAATGTTTGAAAGATGTTTTAATTTTAAATGATGTTTACTTTTCTAATCCTTATTTAAGTGAAAATTGATTTAGCCTAAGTCACTACAAAACCCTTAAGACTTACGTGAGTGTCTTAATTAATTTTGAAGAGATTAGGCTTTAGGTGGTCATGATTCAAGATTTGGATTTTATTTGAAAATCAAATTGGGGTATTAAATTGACTAATTATTGACTTCAAAAGTCATACCCCAAAGTCCAATATCATTTAATTTAGTGAACTTCCAAAATTTGATAATTTAGGAAATCATTAATTTATCTTTAATTAAAGAAGGTGAAATGGGTTTTTACCAACTAGTCCCATTTTTTATTTCAGTCATCAAATGAGTTAATTGAAATCAGAGGTTACCCATTTCCCTCTTTGAATTAAGCCTAAATTTTAATTAAGGCTAAATTTCCAAAATTACACATTTGCCCCTATGCTCTAACACTTCATAATTTATCAAATTCAATTCAAATGACTTTTAAATTTTTAACCTACCTCATTGATGGGTCAATTAAGACATGAGAGGAGAAAATGTAATTTTTTAAAGTTTAATTTAATTTATATAATTATTTTTCATGCAAAAATAGAATTTTTTAAAGAAAATTCCTTACTTGACCAAGGTAAATCCTAATCCCTTGAAATTTTTACTGAAGGTAGACCTAAAACAAAGAAGTCTTTGGATCAAATTTCATGATTTTTTGAATTTTATGTGAATTTTAAGAATTATTTAAAGTTATGGGGTATTTATTAAATATATAATATTTTAAATGGGGCAAAATTAAGTTTTGCATTTTTGAAAAATCTCTCTGAGGTCAGAGAACCCAGGGAAGCAAATTTTATCTTTTTCTAATTTTTCTTTGATTTATTGGAGTTATTTTAATGAAAATTCATTTTTAGCCTTTAGAAATCATTTTTAAGCTTTAAAATTCAATATCTTTATTTAGAAAATCATAAAAAATATTCTAATTGTTCCTACGTGCTTAGGAAGCAATTTAGAACATTTCCATAAGTTTTATTATTTTTGTGATTTTTAGGGATTTTTAATTATTTAAGTATTTAAAATAAGTTAAAAATTAAGTTTTTATTCTAAACATTATTTTATTTTTAGAAAATACCCCTGGTGACAGAGAACTCAAAAAAACTAAGTTTGATAATTTTTTGGGTTGTATTTTGATTTTTTTTAAATTATTTAAATGCCAAAAGTAATTTTTATATTTAAAAATCAACTTATGTTATCAAATGAACTCAAAATAATTTTTTTTTGGTGAGTTCATTGGATTAGGAACTACAGTTGAGATAAAAAATCAAGTCATTTAAATTTTTATATTTTCCAAAATTAATTATCGTAATGATTTAGGGTTTGTGAAAATTAGGTATATTTTAAATGACTTGACTAATGAAATTATTTCCAAAAGCTTCTCTGGTCATGGGGGACCTTTCAAAACTTTCTTGAATTCCATGATTATTTTAAGGAAATAATGTGCAAAAACTTGAAAAATATGGATCTCTGTATAGGGACTTCCTCTGACTTTGAAAAAATCAGAGGATATTTCCATTGACAGAGGCTACAACATGCCAAAATTTCAAGCCAAGATGATGTGTCAATATGCATGGAGAATCAAAGGATTCAAAACAGTGTTTAATTAATTACAAATAAAATATGCATCAAATGGACTTGAAATTTCTTCCACATTGTTTTCCTCTGTTCACTGAGCAAGAGAGTATTTTTATTTTTTTTATTTATTTTTCTACACAAAGTTATCAATTTTCTAAGCTAGGGGTATTTAAATAAATAAAAAAAATCCCTATTTATCTATTTAAACAATGCATGCTGACTAGATCCTAGGCAACTCTGAAGGCATACGTGGCGCGCTCTGGTTGGACGTCGCCGTCCACGTAGCTGCTGACTCGACCTGCGGTTTATGTTCTGAAGCGCTGTCCAGCTTGATCTCCTCCATCCATTCGATACACGCTTGATCAAATGACTCCTTGCCATCGTCTCCGATAGAATGATACCGTGATCGTCCACACTAAAACTCTAAGATCTCAGCCTATACTCAACCAAATCACTTTGGGTTTAATCCTATGGACTCATCTAAGTGAGACAAACACATCTATATGGTAATCAAGCAATCAAATAAACTCTAAGAAAATGGAGAATCGAAATAGGCTCGGGAGGAGGTGAGGTTTTATACCTTTGCTCTGAGAAGTGAAGCTTAAATCAGAGAGTCTTGGCATGCTCGTTTGGGTCCAAGGAGGCTACGGATTGAGTCCCTGGTCTTGGTATAAGGCTTAGGTGTGGATTCGACCAAGCTCGAATTCGGGTACTGGTATAGAGCTGTGGTAGAGGCTCTGTGAAAGAGGGATTTTATGGGACTTTATCCTCTTTCACTATCGTAAAAGTGTGGGAGCAGTTAATTTGAGTTTGGTGGATTATGGAGGTGTATTCGGTTCTGTCCTAGTTTTCGACAAGCTCCAACAGTGGGAATTGGTGAGGGAGAATGGCTGGAATGCACTGAGGGGATCTTCGGGAAGCTCTGTGAGAAGTTTGGAGAGGCCTCTCAAAGAAAATTTTAGCACCCCTTCCATGGTCGTGGAGGTGAGTTTTTATAAAAATGGCCATGGGGTGGCTCTCAAGGCATAGGTTTGGGTGCATTGTGGTGCTTAGGTGGAGGGCAGAGGAGCTCCATCAATTAGATTGGCTGAGTTGGGCGCTAGGTTTGATTTGGGTGAGGTGCCATGGGGGTGGCTCTTGGTTTTGAGCTTTTTTGGCCACTAGGCTGGCCAGCCAGCTAGGGGGAGGTGGTTAGGAGCTCAGGGCACCCAGGGGAATATGTCACAGCAACTTAGTGCAATAATACCTAATTTTGGTAAGGATATATTAAGCTCATGCATTTTTTGAAATAAAATCCCTTAATTTGTGGAACCTTTGGTCCATGACTTGATTTAGGAAGTTTCATGGTGTTTGGACTGGTCACTAGGTCCAACTAATAGCTGTGGTGGAGTTAATTTGGTGACTTTAGGGTGGTTAGGTCACATTAGTGCATGGGTTCAATGTAGGTTCAAGTGATCAAAGCTTGGGTTTGTTCTAGGCTATCCATGTCAAATGACCCAAATAAATGTTGCATTTGGTGTAGATGATCATAAGGAACAACTTTGGTGAAGGATGGAAGTGGTTTTGAGCTCAATTGAAAGATCAATTTGAGGGTATTTTGAATTTTAATCAATTTGGTTATGTTGGGCTAGGCTTGGGTCTAGCTTGGATTAGCCATAGGCTAAGTCAAAATTAATTATTGTAAATGGTTAATGGGGACCCTATGAAGAGTTTTTAGCATGAATTGTGTGCCAATTTGGAGGTTAAGGCAATCAATTGGGTGATTTTTGGGGACTTAGCTAATTTGGGGCTAAATTTGGGAATTTTGAATTTAGGCCAAAATCAAATGGATTTGAGGCTTCAATAAGGCCAATTGATGGTTGATTTTGATGTATTAGAATGTTATAAAGGTTTTTCAACACTAATTAGGGCCAATTGACTAGACTATAGGTTAAATTTGGTAAGATTAGGTCATATGGTCAAAATTGGGGTTTTGATCTAAATCAAGATTGGGCTCAAGGCATGTGCCAATTAAGCTTGGATTTGGTTTATTTTGGTCATATGAAGAATGGAATTTGAGTTTAGGATTGGAATTTGGGTCAATTGAGATCAAATTGATGGACATTTGAGTTGAGATTGGGGAAATTTGGGCCCTTAAAGGCAAATTTAGGGGTTTTTATTAAAGATGGTCAAATTGGCCTAAATGGTTCATGTGGTAGTTGAGAAAAATGAAATTGAGAATATTTAGGAGGTTTTGGAAATTTTTGTGATTTTTTGGAATTTTTATAATTTTGGGCTAAAGAGGGGTATTTTGTTAATTTGGCCAATTTTGGGATTTAGGGTAGTGTTGACCTCACTTTTGGTTAAGGTTTAGTTTTTCCTCTTTAGTAGCCTAAAATCTAGCCATAGAACTTTCTTATTGACTTTTCTTAGAAAAATAGACATGGAACCCTCACCATTAGAAATTCTATCATCTTCTCTACTCAACTTGAAGTTCCACATATTGATCATAACCTCTAGCACTTTGTAGGTGGGGTCACTATAAGGGAAACTCAAGATGAGTCACCCTTAAGACTATTGTACCTTAGGATTGACCCTAGGTGTTGGTCTGGAGCTAAGGCACTCACTACACTTATCTACACTCAGAATCACCCACAACCCTAAACTCAAATTTCTAGCCTAGATCCCTTGATTTTTTTGGGATACTCATGTAGATGGTCCCCTAAACCTACCAACTCTAGGGTTATGGTTTGGCTAAGACCACTATGTAGAGGACCCAAAATGGGGTTTCCACCGGTCCATTGCGTGTTGGTGATGGTTGGTACCTCAACTCTACCCAAATAACCATCTTGGCCTTTTACCCTCGAAACACCCCCGAATTTCCAAAATACCCCTCCATAGCCCAAAATTTCAAAAATTCCAAAAATTCCCTGAAAATACCAATAAATCCTAAATATTTCCAATTTCATTTTTCTCAACTACCACATGACCCAAATTGGTAAATTTGACCATCTTTAACCAGAACTCCCAAATTTGCCTTTGAGGGCCCAAATTTTCTCAAATTCAACTCAAATGTCCATCAGTTTGATCTCAATTGACCCCAATTCCAATCCTAAACTCAAATTCATTCTTGATATAACAAAAATAAACCAAATTCAAGCTTAATTGGCACATGATTTGAACCTAATTTTGATTTAGGTCAAAACCCTAATTTTGACCATATGACTTAATCTCATCAAATTGAACCTATAGCTTAATCAATTGGCCCCAATTAATGTTGAAAAATCTTCATATCAGTCATACACATAAAAATAAATCATTAATTGTCGTTGGTGAAGCCTCAAATCCATTTGATTTTGGCTTAAATCAAAAATTCCCAAATTTAGCCTCAAATTGGCTAAGCCCCAAATTTCACCCAATTGATTGCTCCAATTCATGTTGAAAACTCTTCATAGGATCCCCATTGACCATTTACAATAATCAATTTGAACTTATCCGACGGCTAACCCAAGCTAGACCCCCAACATAACCAAATTGAATAAAAATCAAAATTCCTTAAAATTAACCCTTCAATTGAACTCAAAACCACTTCCATTCTTCACCAAAGTTATTCTTTATGATCATCTACACCAAATGCAACATTTATTTGTGTCATTTGACATGGCTAACCTAGCCCAAACACAAGTTTTGGTCACTTGAAACCACATTGAGCCCATGCACTAAATGTGACCTAACCACCTTAAAGTCACCAAATTAACTCCACCACAAGTTAGTTGGACCTAGTGACCAGTCCAAACACCATGAAACCACCTAAATCAAGCCATGGACCAACGTTTTCCACCCACTTGGACCCATGCACTAAATGTGACCTAACCACCTTAAAGCCACCAAATTAACTCCCCCACAGCCATTATCTTAGTGACCAGTCCAAACACCATGAAACCACCTAAATAAAGCCATGGACCAAAGGTCTGGACTTAGTGACCAGTTCGAACACCATGAAATCACCTAAATCAAGAAATGGACCAAAGGTCACCCAAATTAAGGGATCGGACTTAGTGACCAGTCCAAACACCATGAAACCACCTAAATCAAGCCATGGACCAAAGGTTCTCCAAATTAAGGTATCTTATTCTCAAAAATACACATGCTTAAGATATTTTTGCCAAATCAAAGCACATTTGTATTAAATTGTTGTGATGGATTCCTCTGGATGCTCTGAGCACCTAGCCACCTCCCCCTGGCCGGCCGGCCAGCCTAGTGGCCGAAAAAGCTCAGTACCGAGAGCCAACCCCATGACACCTCACCCAAATCAAACCTAGATGCCAGCTCAGCCAAACCAGTTGATGGAACTCCTCTGCCCTCCACCTAAGCACAACAATGAACCCAAGCTTATGCCCTGAAAGCCACCCCATGGCCATGTTTTATAAAAACTACCCTCCGCGGCTATGGGAGGTGTGCTGAAACTTCCTTAGTGAGGACTCTCCAAACATCACACAGAGCTTCTTTAAGATCCCCTGAGTGCATTCCAACTATTTTCCCTCACCAATTTCCTTTGTCGGAGCTGAATTTTGAGCTTGGAACCTTGCCCGAAACCAGGACAAAGTCCAATACACCTCCATAGTCCTCCCAAACCCAAATTAACTCTACCCACACCTTTACAATAGTGAAAGAAGTGAAAGCCCCATAAAATCCTCCTTCCACAAAGCCTCTACCATAGATCTAGACCAACACCCAAATCCGACCGTGATCGAATTCATACCTAGGCCTTGTACCAAGACCAGAGACTCAATCCCTAGCCTCTTTGGATGATAATGAACGTGCTAAGACCCTTTGATCAAAGCTTCACTTCTCAGAGCAAAGGTATAAGACCTCACCTAATCTCGAGCCTATTTCAATTCTCCATTTACATAGAGTTAATTTGATTGATTGATTATCGTATGGATGTGTTGGTCTCACTTAAACGAGTCCATAGGATTAAACCCGAGGTGATTTGGTTGAGTTTAGGCTGAGATCTTAGGGTTTTAGTGTGGACGGTCACGAGATCATTCTATCGGGGACAATGACGGGGAGCAGTTTGATCAAGCGTGTATCAAACGGATGGAGAAGATCGAGCCGGATAGCGCTTCGAGACATAAACAATGGGCCGAGTCAACAGCTACTTGGACGACACATCCAACTAGAGCGCGCCACACATGCCTTCTGAGCTGCCTAGGATCTAGTCAGCACGCACAGTTTAATTAGATAAATAGACTTTTTCCTATTTATTTAAATACTTTTAACTTAGAAAATGTATAACTTTATGTAGAAAAATCACAAAATTAAAATAAAAATACCCTCCTGCTCAATCAACGGAGGAGAACAATGTGGATTAAATTTCAAGTCCATTTGATACATATTTTATTTTTAATTAATTAAACACTATTTGGAATCACTTGATTCTTTATGCATATTGACACACCACCTTGGCTTGAAATTTTAGCATGCTGTAGATTCTGTCAAGGGAAATATCCTCTGATTTTTTCAAAGTCAGAGGAAGTCCCTATACAAAGATCTATATTTTTAAACTTTTTGCACATTATTTCCTTAGAATAATCATGGAAATTAGCATATTAATTAGAAAATTCCAAGAAAATTTTGGAAGGTCCACCATGACCGGTGAAGCTTTTGGAAATAATTTCATGGGCTAAGTCATTTAAAAAATACCTAATTTTCACAAACCCTAAATCATCAAGATAATTAATTTTGAAAAATACAAACATTTAAATGACTTGATTTTTAATCTCCACTGTGGTTGATGATCCAGTGAACTCATTATAATAATTTCATAATATTTTGAGTTCATTTGATAACCTAAGTTGATTTTAGAAGATAAATAACATTTTTGGCACCAAAATGATTTTTAAAAATCTAAATGCAACTCAAAATTTTATAAAACTTAATTTTTTGAGTTCTCTGTGATCAGGAGTGTTTTCCAAAAATAAAATGATATTTAAAATAAAATTTTGATTTTTAACCTATTTTAAATATTTAAAATAATTAAAAATTCATAAAAATCACAAAAATAATAAAATTCATAGAAATGTTCTAAATTGTTTTCTAAGCACTTAGAAATAATTGGGATATTTTTCCTGGTTCTCTAAAAAAAGATATGGTATTTTGAAGCTTAAAATAATTTTGAAAGGCTAGAAAATGGATTTCCACTAAAATAATTTCTATAAATCAAAGAAAAATCAGAAAAAAGATAAATTTTGCTTCCCTGGGTTTTCTAACCTCAGGGAGATTTTTTTGAAAAATCTAAATTTAAATTTCCCTATTTAAAATATTTTATATTTAATAAATACTCCAAAATTTAAAATAATTGTAATAATTTAAATAAAATTTAAAAAATCATGAAATTTAGTCCAAAGGCTTCTCTGGTTTAAAGTTACCTCCAGTAAAAATTTGAAGGGATTAGAATTTACCTTGGTCAAGTTAGGAATTTTCTTTGAAAAATCCAATTTTTGCATGATAATAATTATATAAATCACATTTTGAAAATCACATTTTCTCCTCTGATGTGTTAATTGACCCATGAATGAGGTAGGATAAAATTTTCAAAGTCATATGAATTGATTTTGACAAATTATGAAGTGATAGAGCCTTAGGGGCAAATGTGTAATTTTAGAAAATTAGCCTTAATTAACATTTAGGCTTAATTTAAGGAGGGAAACGGGTAACCTCTGATCTTAATCAATTTATTTGATGTTTGAAATACAAGGGTTTAATTGGAAGAAACCAACCTCACTTTCCTAATTAAAAAGATAAGTTAATAGATTTCTAAATTAATAAAATTTCGAAGTTTATTAAAATGAAATGAACCCCGGACTTAGGGGTATGACTTTTAAAGTCAATAATTAATCAATTTAATACCCCTATTTTGATTTTCAAAATAAAATTCAAATCATGAATCATGACCACCTAGCTTAACATTTTCAAAACTAATTAAGACACTCACCTAGGTCTTAAGGGCTTAGTAGTGACTTAAGCTAAAGCAAGTTTCATTTAAATGAGGATTAGAAAAGTAAATAAAATTGAAAAATAGAACATCTTTCAAACACTACAAGTCCAATTAGGACAAAAATTTAGTTAAGTTTTCCAAAAACACCAACTTGCCCCTTTAAGGGACTTCACCGACATAATTCTTAAATTGAATCACAAGTGATAATTAACATATTCTTAGGGATAATTGAGACATCAATATTCACTGAGCATTAAGGGTATTTACAGTATGACTTATTAAGCAACATAATAAGTTTAAAGGAACTCGGGATTTTCCCCCAGGCAGCGAGAGAGTAGCACGAACCTACTTCTTTCTCTAGATCTGTTGGATACCTCAGAGATCTACTAAACTTAATATATTTTATTTGACAAAATAATCCTTAATTAAACTCCTAAGGACCCACCAAGATATGACCTAAGGTTAGATAGGTTGTCAAAATTTTACTTCCCTGTCTCATATAAACTTCCTTAGCATGCATTTTAAGTTTTAGGTGGTGGAACGAGAAGACTCGCCAGGTACGCTTTTGCAGTTTTCAGCGTTGTCTTTCTTGTACTTTCATACTGTACTTTTATACCTGTAAACTTACATGCTAAACAAAGACGCCACCCTGCATGAAAATTAAGACTATAGGATAGCCACAAAACCAAAACCAAAACTAAAACCAAAATTAAAATCAACCAAGATAAAATTCACCCCCACAACATCCAAAATATTAAACAACTCAAAATTTAATCACAAACATCATAGTAAACTACAATTTCAACTAAATTAAGACATCTCTATCGGATGATCAGGAATCCCTTAGAGGAGGTAACCTACAAGTGCTAACGAGGCTTCCCACGGTCTAAATGAAATTATGAAACTCATTAGGTTGAGTTTAGTACGTTCATTTTGGACTAAGTGAATCCAATAAAAAATAGTGGTGTCAGAACGAGGGAACCGTAGGATCTTAACCGGTATCGCTCTAATCAACTTTAATATGCCCTCATAAAATTTAAAGAACTTCAACCATAGGACCACCTAATTTGACATTATAACTTAACACACTAGTAAACTCAAACTCGTCGCAGCAAGGAGCTTGGAGCTAGCATGGTGGGCAGCACGGCCATCTTTAACATCAAAACCTGACTTCCCCACCTAAACCAATCTTTCTTCCTTAGACTTAAAAAACAAAGTCATAGTACCTCGAGGTTGCTTGCTTATGCAACATAAATCGTCACCTTATCTTTAGGTTTTTGTACAGCCCTGCTATACAATATAACCCCTAACTCGTCTTAGGATTTCGAGGTTGTCGTTTGTCACGACCTAATTCCTCACATCTTCTAGGCTATTTGTGTGATCATTTCACCCGAGTGTAAGCTCTAACTAATAAAATTGATATGATGAAACACCTAAATATTTCTCCTCTAAACTGAAGCTAAACATTAGGATAACTTGGGAAGTCACCGAGGTTCCCCTCTGGATCCCTGACATCGCCTAGTTCTTCCTCCTTTAGATTCTACAATAAAATGTTCCAAATTTGAACCAATCCCCTTTTCACACCTCTACGTCTGATCTCATTGAAGAGTCCTACCCTTTGAAACTCATTGAAGATAATATTTTCTGATTTTTATTGAGAGTCTTCTTAATTGACTTTGGTCATTTAAGATGTAATTAACTATAGGTGCTTGCCCTTATAGGAAGCATGCCCAAACTAGCTTAATAAAAACCCTATTTAATTCTTTATATTAAATATGGAAACTTGTCGGCAAATATAAAGGTTTTACATACCAAACGGATGTCATATATTCCTTAGTTTATTTGACCAAGCCTCATCCTCAAGTCATGTGTTTATCCTTCAGGATAGATACAGGGTTTGAGGTACAACGCTCTTTCATTTAAACTATGAAAAATATGGGATCGGTTTGATTTCATATTTTTCTAAAACTAAATATATAAGTAAATTAAAACGTCCTTCCAAAGCGGGCGACCGGATTTCAATTTTCTGGTGACCGACAGCTTCTTATGGGCAACTCCTTCCCATCAAAAATAGTGCCGACAGCTTCTGGCGACTCTGCTGGGGACTAGCTTTTCTCTTCGTTAAAATCAAGAAATATTATTTTCACACATCGGTAATGTATCCATGTCCCTCTTGGACTAAATTACCCCTCTTCCATTGGCATACTTTACCCATTTCTATCTTGGGAAAGTATAACTAACTCCTTGGACTTCAGGACTAGCTGCTCAACCATCTTTTGAACAGAGGGGTTCAGAATACCATTAAGGACTCCTTAACTTTTTTTTTGGGTTGGACCCCCAATAGGTGTGTCGGTGGACTAGTTCCACTTGGGCATTTTCTGCCACTAAATAGGTCCCGCACTGGGTCCTAAGATACTTCACATCTCCCTTCCTAATTTGATTTGTTATTCCACAAATTAAACCAAATCGTGTTGTGTTGCGCTCACATTGAAATTTTCCTATATTAATTAAATTTTACACTTTTTCTTAAACAAAATTTTAAATACCCATAAATTAAGACTCGCCCGATCTACAGATTAACCTCTACTTTCAGTGCTTGCACTAAAAATTATGAGGTTCTTTTGACCATATAGCTAATCCTGAAAACTTACTATTTTAAAACTAGCTGCAATGGCTTACCCAACGCTGACCTTTTCCTGCAACCTACCAACGAGCCACGAAGCCTGTAACCTAGCTCCTACCATCAAATTTATAAATGGATTTGAAGATCTCGAGGTCATCCTCGGGAAAACTCCGTTCGTGGTAATGAAGATTGCCGCTCCAAAAATACAAGAGCCATCTGCAAAATTCAACCTTAACTTCCTTCAAGACTTCCCTTCCTGCAAGAAGTGTAAAAATATTGTCGTCGCGGTACCCACCAAACCTACTAGCCCCGCTACTGCTAAGGGGAAAGAAGTGATGATTTTTGAGGATCCGACCGAAGGATTAACTATCCCACTACCCGTGTTTGAAATCGAATCAAGTTCGAGGACTGTACCGCTGACCCGAACTCAAAGGAGGAACCATAACAGAAAAGTTCGGAGGGCCATTAAAGTCCAGACTCCCAAGGAGACACCCATTGAGGAGGAGCTTCATCAAGTTGAAGAAATGTTACCGAAAATTTATTCACTCCTGTGAGGAAGTAGATTCTATCCTCTGGCAGATACCAAGGGATATGCGAGTATCCGAAGGATCGCTGCCGCATTACCGTCACTTCACGGACATGGTGAGGAGGAAAAGAAGTTTACTCCTATCACTCAAGTTAGTGCAGTTTTCATAAGGCTTGCTACCAAAGAAAGATGTTCAGTTAGAGAGTTACTTAAACGAGTGGGAAATGCAATTTCTCCTCGCATGAGGAAGGAAATTTTAAAGGGCATCAAATCCGCCAGACAGTCCCACAAGATAGCTGGAGTGCCACCTACTTGTATCCCCGTTTGGTTCCGTTTGGGGAACATAATTGATACCGCAGTAGTTCCTATTGATCATGCTGCCACCAAGACTGCAGGACGTCGACCGGTTAAATCAAGACTGGGTCCGAAGATCTTACCCATCACCCGTCATGAAGATACTCCTACAATTCCAAAGGCAAAGATAAGACACTTACCAGACACTATAGCCGGTCTACACCACGGGGAGCATACTATCCCTCGACATATCGATATTTCTACTAAGACGCTTAGTCCTGAGACATCATATTCAAAAAAGAAAAAGGTATGGATACCCAAGGTCGTTGCACCGATACAGTCTAGTGAGCCCGCGGGACAGGAAATGAAGTCGGGATATGAGATATCTGATATCGTCGCAACAATAGCCAGCCAGATGGAAGAACAAATAGAGGATGTCCATTAGGAACCTCCAGATCTCAAAGAAACCAAGGAATTGATAATTGAAAAAAAAGTTGAGAAACTCATGATTAAAATTTCCTAGTTAGCTAAAGAACATGAAATTCACGTGAATAGTGACAATGAAGACTTTGATTACAATGATTACATAAAGAAGGATTTCATGGATGTCCATGTGATCGAAATCAGAGCCACTACATCTACGCGTGAAGCTCAACCTCACACCAAAGAGAACACCGTAGATGAACTGCGTAGGGTTATCCTCCTAAGGGATGAACAGGTTATTCTACTGAACAAAAGAATAGAGGAAATGACTGTAGCTATGACCGACATGGCCACTATCCAGGGGCAATCGCAAGCACCGCAATTGGCTTCTCCAGAGATTAATCAGGCAGCAATTATACACATTGCAGATGAAAGGAGAGAGGTTGCTTCAGCAAACAGAAATGAGCAACATAGAAAAGATTCTCCATCAAGTGCCATGCCAGAAAAGGAGTTCAAGAAAATGGTTGAACAGGTGCGGGACGCCTTAGCCCAATCCAAGGGCAGTGCATCAATTTTGAAGGGAAGACCTTACCCAAAAGAGTTCGATGTCGTGTCTTTCCCCAAGGGTTTTGTGGTCCCAAACTTTAAAATATTTGATGGGACTGGAAATCCCAGACAGCATATAACACATTTCTGAGCCAGCTGTGGCAACACAAGGAATAATGAGGCTCTAGTCTGCCAACATTTTGTCAGCAGCTTGTAAGGAATTGCTTTTGATTGGCACGTTGACTTGCCCAACGAGTCAGTCAAAACATTTTCTGAATTGAAATAATTGTTTGTGAAAAGATTTTCTGGGCACAACACCATGTGTCTATCGGAGAACTCATGATGGAAAGGCAAAAGCTTAACGAAACTTTGGTAGACTATATTTAGAGGTGGAGAAACCTTAGCATGAAATGTGAACCTCAGCTACAGGAACGTCATGCAAATGAAATTCTACTCAAGAGCATTCATGGGCTACGTTTTCATGCTTAAGGGACTCACCATCAAATCCTTCGAGAAGCTACTCAGTAAAGCCAGCAGTCTTCAAGAAGAGATTAAGCACATGGAACCACATGAAAAGGCTAAGGTGGCCAAAGTGTTCAAAAAGAAATCAGGAATAGTGGCGACCGTCGATAAAGGAAAGCAGTTGATAAAGATATATGCAGAAGAACATCGCCAGTCCTCTCAGAAACAGAATAGTCAATCCAACCAGCGGTCGCCTCAAGAAGGAGTACCTCAAATAGGGGATAAAAGAATATCCCTGTTGGAGCGACATAAAGTTGTGTATTTCTTCAAGGATGAAGCTGTACCTAAAATATTCAAGAGTCTGATGAAGAAGCCAGAATTCAAACTGCCAGATCCAAAGAAGCCAAAAGAGGTGGATAAGAAGAATGAACCAAATTATTTCCCATGGCACCGGTTGCTTGGGCACACTATAAAAAAATGCTTCGTCTTTAAAGACTGGCTCGAGAAGAACCTTAAGGAAAAGAATATAACAATCCCGAAGGAGTATCTCAGAGAGCCTAAAAAAGGTTCCATAAACATAATTCAACTGAGTTAATCTCCCCAATTGATCCGTACGTCGGAATAGATGGATGGATTACAACTTGGGATTAACTCAAGAGGTTCCTTAATCACATACAGGATTCATCAAAATAAGCTTCAACAAATATCTACGAAGGATGGAATGAGGTATGGAGCAGATCATCCAAGAAAATACTGAACAAGATCCAGTCTGCATCAAAATAAGCCTCCATTCAAAGTCTGCAACATACGAGCCCGAGATGAAGACTTCTCCAGAAGATCCGTCATCATCAAGAGTAAAGAACAAGAAAAAGAGAAGTGTCACTGCAAAGATTGATAGCACAAGGGGTAGGATAGGGGCTGCCTCTACTTGATTGTTTTTCTCGAATTCGGGGAAGAAATTCTTGGACCCCTGACTTTGTATGATTATCTTTTTGTCCCTACGGGGTCTTATGAATATAATGATTGTGATTTCGGCTACATTTTAACTGTTTCTGGTGATAATGTAATTTATTATGACCAATCTAGCTTTGATCTCGATCCCCAAAATGATTCTCAAATCATACTCGAGTTTGATGAACTCGTTGTCAAGTTCAAGGAAGACATCAATAATACCGCTTACAACAGCACTGATAACAAGGAGCCAACTCTCGAGCATCACGGTGCACCACTTACCATCAACTTAGATCTTTTTCATAGAGAGGAAAAGACACCGGAAGATTCAATGATGATATCTCAAGAAGAAGAAATCACAGAGGTCAACTTGAGGAGCGGAAAAGTGTTACCACCAGGAACAACTCCAACTGACAAAGGAAAATAGATAATAACTCGAGAACAGATACCCCCACCTCTACCAGTGGAAGAACCACATGATCAAGATAGAATCACAAGATCATACAAAGCAGACTACAATGTGCTAGCTCATCTTAGGAAGTTGCTGGCCTGACTAAGCATCTACGACGCTCTGATCCTGTCAAAGGAGATGAGAGAGTCTCTAGTTACAGTCTTGCTTGACCAGGAAATTTGCTTAGCTTAGATGGCCAGAACATCCTCAGATGAAGTTTGCACATTGAAAGAACAGCTTGGGGTAACCTTCACAGATGAATACTTGTTGCTCGGTACCGCCGACCATAACCGTCCACTTTACATCTCCGTCAACATCGGCAGATTTGTGTTATCCAGAGTTTTAGTGGATCCTGGAGCATCTCTTAACTTGATGAGCCTATGGAAAATGGCCCATTTGGATATTGAAGCTCAAGAGCTTCTGATAAAATGATGTTAAGAGGATTCAACCAAAAGGGAGAAAGAGCTCTCTGATCAATCACATTACTTATGAAGGTTGGAGAACTCGTAACAACAGCTAAATTTCATATCATCGACGCCGATACCTCCTTTTAACGCTCTATTGGGTCGACCATGGATTCATGAGCACAATATGGTTCCATCATCTCTATACCAGTGCATCAAATACAGCAAAGATGGTCAAGAAAATTGCATCAAGGGAGATCTACAACTGTTTTCAGTGCATGAAGTTGGTATCCATGAAGATGATGCCTACGACGCGCCTCCAAAGAAGGTTGTCTTCTTGTGTGAGATTTTGACAAACAAAGATAAAGATTCAGAAGAATCACAAAAGGGAGGCCATTCAACTCTGCTTCAGCAATCTTCCATCACTCCTTTACAAAGAGATGGTGAAAGGCCTTTTAGTTCACGCACCCGTGGTCAAGGCCGGGGACTTGGACGAGGAAGGATCAATTTAATTATTTAACAGACTAGGCAAACCATCAACATTGGTGATGAAGACAGTTCAGAAGATGAAATAATGATGACAAGACGGAAGAGGCCTCAGTATGAGTTATCTCTAGAAGATATAGAAAAGAATGAATATGAAAAAATGTATGATTGGATAAACCACTATGTGAATGCTATGACCCTTACTATGATTCTCCCTCAAAAGGTCGAGAGTTTAGAGGTCAAGGAAGTCCGTAGTGTTGATTCAAAGCCGATCAAATTTTACCGTGCTTCTACCTTTACTGAGCTTGAAAAACATGTAAATTTGGATGTTGATACTAATGAATTAATGGAATTGCCTTTTGGCTACTTCTCGCCTTGTGTTCAAAAGTTAATTTAATAGGGGCACTTACCAAAACAAATGACAAAAGATAAATTTCAACTTTTTAAAAAATTATGGAATGCTAAAAGTTGAACTCCAAATTCAAAAGAGGGCCTCGGATTTGGTACAGTCGGACCAGTCGATGATTCTGAATTTTGCGTGGTTGTTATTGGTGAATCAGAGGAGGATTGCCTCGATATAGAGGATGACTCTACTGATCAACCAATAGAAGATGCTCCCCCAAAATTTGAGAAGGAAATTAAGTCTCTCGTTGATGAATTGAAACAGAATAACCTCAGGACTGAAGAACAACCCCTGTCTACATTTATAACTTCTCTACTTAATTACGAAGAATATGCAGAATTGATCAAACTATTAACAGAATTCAAAGATTACTTTGCGTGGAGCTATAATGAAATTTCAGGACTGTCAGCAGAGGTTGCAGTCCATAAACTTGGGGTGGATAAGAATATAACCCTAGAAAAAGAAGCCCCCAAGAGAATGCGCCTCGAGATAGAACAACAAGTCATCGCTAAGGTAATGAAATTAATAAACGCCAACTTTTTAAAAGAAGAGCAATACCCCACGTGGTTAGGTAACATCATACCTGTTAAGAAGAAAAATGGACAGATCCATGTTTGTGTCGATTTTAGAGATTTGAACAAGGCATGTGCAAAAGATGAGTTTCCACTACCTATACCAGAGATGATCGTGCGCTTCAAGACATGAAATTTTCTCCTTCATGGACCGATCGTCGAGATACAACCAAATCAAGATGGCTCCCGAGGATGGAGCACTTATAGCCTTCAAAACACCAATTGGAATTTTCTGCTATAAAGTGATGTCGTTCGGCCTAAAGAACGCCGGAGCAACATATCAATGCACAATGACAAATATTTTTTACAACCTCATTAACAATCAAGTAGAAAGCTACGTGAATGATTTGGTCATCAAAAGTAAACGGAAAATAGACCATTTGTACGATTTGAGGATCTTTTTTGAACGATTACAATGATATGACCTTAAAATGAATCCCTTAAAGTGTGCCTTTAGCGTTACCTTCGAGAAATTTTTGGGATTCGTAGTTCGTCTTTGGGGAATCAAGATTGACATGGATAAGATTAAAGCTATCTTAGAAGTATCTTCTCCTAAAACCTTTAAACAACTGCATTCCTTTCAAGTAGGTGTCAACCCATCTCAGCATTAATTAGAAAGGACGCCAAATTTATTTGGGAAGAGAAATTCCAGCGGACCTTTGAGGACGTTAAACAATATTTAATGACACCTCCTGTCTTAGCAGCCCTTATCCCAGGGAAACCTCTGATGCTTTATACCGCGGCCTTAGATAACTCTCTTGGAGCCCTCTTAGCCCAAGTCAATGACGAGGGTAAAGAAAATGTACTCTACTACTTGAGTTGTCATCTAATACCGACGGAGATAAGGTATCCACCAATTGAGAAGCATTATCTGGTGTTAATTTTCATCGCTCAAAAACTTAGACATTACATGCTTTCTCATAAGATTACCCTAATTTTGAAAGTTAACCCATTGCAATATCTGATGACTCGACCAACACTCTCTAGACTTCTAGCAAGATGATCAATGATTTTATTGCAATTTGATATACATTTTGTGCCCCTCTGTGCTATCAAGGGACAGAAACTAGTAGACTTTCTCGCTGCACACCCACTGCCAGCTGGGTCCTCTCTTAACAACAAGTTACCAGACGAACAAATACTACAAATGGAATTATCCAGTGCGCAACGCTGGGAGATGTACTTCGATGGTGCTTCGTTAGCTAGAAAAGATAAAGGATCAGGCACTCTAATACCAGGCAAAGCAGTGATTGGTTTTATCTTTATTATGCCTAAAAAGGATATTTTGAGGTTCTCATACCACCTGAAAAAGTCATGCACCAACAATGAAGCAGAATAGAAAGCTTTGATCACCGGATTGGAAATGGCAATCTCAAAGGATATAGCAAACATTGTCATCTACGACGACTCCCAACTCGTCATCTAGCAAGTCGCCAGACAATACAGAATTTTGAAACCAAGATTAGCAGAATACCATCGGTACACGATCAAGCTCCTGGAACATATTCTTGATGTGACTTTCTATCGGATTCCTATAGGAGATAATGCTCATGCCAATGCTCTAGCAAAACATGCTAAGAAAATGGCGTGTCCCCTGGAGGATTCCATTAAAATCACGGTGCAAGGAAGAGGAGTCTTGTCTCGAATCGACTTTGAAACTCTACACAAGCTTGGAAAAGAAGAAACAATAAATACAATTGTAGACACCAACGAAGATTGGCATAAGCCATTAGTAGAATATTTGCATACTGGAAAGCTCCCAGAAGACAAGTCTGAGGCGCACTACATCACAAGAAGGGCCATGTCTTACACCCTGGTGGGA
The DNA here is from genome assembly GCA_002079205.1 of Phalaenopsis hybrid cultivar. NCBI lineage: Eukaryota > Viridiplantae > Streptophyta > Magnoliopsida > Asparagales > Orchidaceae > Phalaenopsis > Phalaenopsis hybrid cultivar. The sequence continues at coordinate 12,581 of JXCR01085552.1, read as the reverse complement.
AATGTTCTTTAAAGAAGATTGTTTGACCAAATGTGGCTACGGTGTTTGAGCAGAGCCAAGGCACAGAATATTGTCAAAGAGGTATATGCCGGATTGTGTGGTGCTCACCAGTCAGGACCGAAAATAAAGATGAAGATTAAAAGACTCATGTATTATTGGCCAGCAATGATGTTATGGATACAACCAGAAAATGTCACCAATGCCAAGTGCATGGGGTGGTCTTACACCAGCCTCCGAATGTGCTACACCTAACTGTTGCCTTGTGACCATTTGAGTGTTGGGGCACGGACATAATAGGTCTGATAGACCCTCCATCTTCCAAGGGACACAGGTTTATACTTGCCACTACAGATTACTTCTCCAAATTGGCAGAGGCAGTACCGTTACGTGAGGTTACGGTACAGCACGTCCTTCAATTTTTCAAACGTCAAATCTTCTATCATTTCGGAGTACTGCGAAGAATAATTTCCGACAATGCGACAGCTTTCAGAATTACAAAGATCAACAATTTCGTCAGAAGACATGGGATAGATTAGAGATACTCTATGATTTACTATCCCAGAGTAAATGGTCTGGCTGAAGCTTTCAACAAAACACTAGTAAAGATTTTTAAGAAAACACTAAATGAGAACAAAAGGGATTGGCACAACAAATTGTTAGAAGCTTTGTGGGCCTACCGGACAACCATCAGGTCAGGACTCCTACTCAGTGTACACTCTATATGCTCCTGTATGGGACTGAGGTCGTGCTACCATTGGAAATCTAGAAACCATCTCTCAGAATCATCGTTGCCAATCAACTCACAATAGAAGAAAGCGCAAAACTCAGACTTGAAGAACTGGAGAGTCTTGAGGAAAAACGACTGGAAGTACAACAAAATTTAGAGCTTTAGCAAGCAAAGATGGTACAAGCCCATGACAAATTGGTCCGCCCAAGGATATTCAAAGTTGGTGACCTCGTACTTGTGCTTAAAAGGCCTATTCTTGCATGCCACAAAATAGGTGAGAAATTTGAGCCAACTTAGGAGGGATCATTTGTTGTTGAAAAAGTCTACACAAGAGGAGCCTACCAGTTAGTGGACTTTCAGGGTGAAAGACCCATGTTACCATTAAACGAACGATATTTAAAAATATATTACACAATATGACATCACTTTCCTCTGCTTGCTTTGAAACTTTGAAACTTTGATTGTTTTAGGGTTATCTATATGTCCAAATGTCTATGACCGGGTCCAAATTTTGTAACTAACCTCAATATAATGAAAATTTTGAGAAAAATATTTTAAACTTCAAATTTTCTTCTTTTTACCTTTTAATTAAATAAAATTCATACATAAAATTCTTCAAACCCAAAACAAACTAAAAGTTAGTTTAATAAATACTTTGTTTTGTTCTTTTTAATGACAAGTATCAGCCCACTGTCATTTTTTTTTTCGTCTGCAGAAAAATGTCGGGACAGCGGCTGATCTCTGCTTTCTAGGATGGCTATAACCTCACATTAAATGAGGAGATGGCGTCGTGGGGCGGTACCAAAGACTTCAACGTGGATTTCACCCAGGTTGACATGGACTACGAGGGTCCTCTAATGGATGTAGTCAGCTGTAAGGAGAAAGAGGGACTTCCGTCACTACTGAGAGTGACCACTAGAGACGATGTATCACACAAGGGCAAGAACGTGATAACTGAGTGAGATCCAATGGAGAGGCCCAGCCGTCTGCCCTCCATGGTAGCTACACCTGCTGGAGGCTTAATAGCCGCCAATAACGAAAGACAACCAAGTACTCCGCTTGGTAGGACGCAACGCAGGAACGCCAGCCGTAAGAAGTAGAGAGCTTTTCTACAATAAGAGCGCAAATGTTAAAGAGAGATGAACCACTTGCTCACCCATTCCTGAGGGGCACATTTACGATCCAGACCTGAAAGAAACTTCTGCTAGCTTACCCACCATGGAAGAAGAACCAGGGTTTGTGAAGGATTCAAACACACTTCTAGTTTCAGATGTTTTGTGCCAGGGTTGCACGACATGCAACGTTGAAATACCGGTCGGGACATCAATCTTGGGCGCATTTGTAGAATGCCCGGGTTGCAATGTTTTACATCTGCAGTTTTTCAGTACATTAGAAGAATACACTTCAAGCACCAACGAGTCTCAGACTTCAGATTTCGTGATGGATGAACCATATGTCTCGTTGGGGACGGATCAGCATGTACCGTGGAGCTTAGGGTCGTACATCCCATTAGAGGCCGAGTCTCATATTCCAGATTGACCAGTACCATATTGGGTTCCCGCCGATGCTTGAAGGAAGGAACGCCTGTGAAAGCTGCCAACCCTTGGTATGGTAGAGTACTACAAGATAAGCAGAGTAAATAAAAGAGAATTTGAGTTTAATGAAGAGGTTCAGAGAAAGTTCGTCAACATATTGGAAGGCCTGGATCTGTACACCAAGGGTTTCTCCGAGACTAATGAAAAAAGTATTCTGGACTGCATCTTCGATTTAAGAGACGGAGGCCGAGCGAGCCTTCTCATGGAAAGAATATATTCAGAGCCAAAAAAGTGGATGAGATGGAAAATAAGAATCACCAGCCAATGTGGTTGTTGTAACACTTCACAAATGATAGACAAGGGAATCCGTGTGGGATCCTCAGACATGATCAAGTGGATCCGCTTCCGCCAATGATAAAATGGATGATTAAAAGGATGGTCAAATGGAATATTCTAGCTGATATCAGCATTCCCAACAGTTGCATTATCAATATTTATGAAGAGGGTGATTGCATTCCCTCGCACATTAACCATCATGATTTTGTGAGGCATTTCTGCCCGGTCTCATTCATGAGTAAAAGCAATATTCTATTTGGGAAAGAAATAGATATCGTCGGCCTTGGCAAACTCAGAGGTTCTATGGAGATTCCTCTTGCAGTCAGTTCGGTACTTGTTCTTAAGGGCAACGGTGCAGACGTTGCCAAACATTGCATTCCAGGAGTATGACACCGTAGGGTGTCTGTTACTTTCCGCAGGATGGATGACATCAAAATGCCATATGGATTCCAGCAGGACCCAGAATTGGAGGAGTTGTTTCCATTCGAGCTATGAGAAGGTTGTACCTCTAAGTACATGCGAAGGGAACTCTTATCCTGGAGCATGACTTAGAAGGTCTGCTTGATCAGGAGCTCAACATACCTGGCACAGAAGGTTCACTTTCTTTCTTTTAACAGCATGACATGCATTTGATGTATTCAGTCTACAATGTATTCACATCATGAGATGTTCTCGATGTATTTCAGCATGGACTACATAATGTACCTTTTTGAGGCATTAGCCTATGTTCGATTTATGACATCTTTATTGGAGCAAATTAATAGAAATTTCTCTCAAATTGTGCCTTTCTATCAGTTTTCTTTTTGTGCAAGGGAGGAAAGCCACGAACCACGCATTGGTTCAAAATTTCAATGAACAAAGAATGAAACAACAAATTTTTAACAATAAATAAAATATAAATATAAAAGAAAATAATCACCAATGAATAAACAACAAAATAAATTTCTTTTGAAAATCAACCAATTAAAATTAAAACTTTAAAGACATATTTTGAAAATTAAATGTGATAATAATTTGTTGAGTGGATTCTCTCATTTTTAGCGTTTCTTACTCTTTGTGCGCACGACACAACCATCTTTATCTGCATTAACTCCCTTCAATCCTCACGGAATTTTGCATTCTACACAAAACTCCACAAAGCTCTACAAATCTTCTACAAAATCAACCTTTCCACATGATACACTTCTACAAATTCTACACCCCAAGCTCTTTATAAATTTCAATTCTTACAACTTTGAATCAGACCCAAATTCTCGTTCTCATCTTTCGGGTTGATACCTAAATTTTGACTCTCTTCTTCAAATTGATACCTACATTTCAATTCTCACATCTTCAAATTGATACCTACATTTCAATTCTCACATCTTTGACTTGATACTTACATTTCAATTCTCACATCTTCAAATTGATACCGACATTTCAATTCTCACATCTTCGAATTGATGCCGACATTTCAATTCTCACATCTTTTAATTGATACCGACATTTCAATTCTCACATCTTGGAATTGATGCACACATTTTAATTCTCACATCTTCAAATTGATGCACACATTTCAATTCTCACATCTTCTAATTGATGTACACATTTCAATTCTCACATCTTCGAATTGTTGCACACATTTCAATTCTCACATCTTCGAATTGATACCCACATTTCAATTCTTACATCTTCAAATTGATACCCACATCTCAATTCTCACATCTTCAAATTGATACCCACATCTCAATTCTCACATTTTCCAATTGATACCAACATCTCAATTCTCACATCTTCGAATTGATACCCACATCTCAATTCTCACATCTTCAAATCGATACCTACTTGTCAATTCTCACATCTTCAAATTGATACCTACATTTCAATTCTCATATCTTTGAATTGACACCCACATTTCAATTCTCACATCTTTGAATTAGTATCTAAATTTTGATTCTCATCGTTTGAGGTGGGTACCAAAATTCCAACCGTTCTTGTCCTTTTGGAATTGATACTTAAATTTAAATTTCCACCACTGGGTCAGAACTTATATACTGACTCCCATCCTTTGGAAGTTTTTAAAATTTTACAACTCAAAATTCACTCTCCGATCCCCAGCAAGAGTTCCTACTCCTTGATTTCAATCATACGATCATCTGCTAATTCCCCAGTAGAAGCAAATCACACACACAACTCTACTCATACTTCCATGTCTGTTGACTTAGTAGTTTGTATTGGTTTTTGTTGATCTCGTCGGTCAACATCAATACGCGTGGTGTGTTTGCCCAGCTCACCACACCTATTGGGGGTCCATTTGTAGACCTCACTTTTTATTGAGGTTTAGTTTTTCCTCTTTAGTAGCCTAAAGTATAGCAATAGAACTTTCCTATTGACTATTCTTAGAAAACTAGACAAGGAACCCTCACCATTAGAAAATCTATCCTCTTCTCCACTCAATTTGAAGTTCCACATATTGATCCTAACCTCTAGCACTTAGTAAGTGGGGTCACTATAAGGGAAACTCAAGATGAGTCACCCTTAGGACTGCTGGACCATAAGATTGAACCTGGGTGTTGGTTTGGAGCTAAGGCACTCACTACACTCACAATCACTCAAAACCCTAAACTCAAATTTCTAGCCTAGATCCCTTAATCTTTTTGGGATACTCATGTAGAAAGTCCCCTAAACCTACCAGCCTTAGGGTATGGTTTGGCTAAGACCACTATGTAGAGGACCCAAAATGGGGGTTCCATTGGTCCATGGCTTGTTGGTGATGGTTTGTACCTAAACTCTACCAAAATACCCATCTTGGCCTTTAACCCCTGAAACACCCCGAAATTACCAAAATACCCCTCCATAGCCCAAAATTCCAAAAATTCTCAAAAAATCCCAATAAATCTCAAATATTCTCAATTTCATTTTTCTTAACTACCACATGACCCAATTTGACCAATTTGACCATCTTTAACCAGAACTCCCAAATTTGCCTTTAAGGCCCAATTTTCCCCAAATTAACCAGAACTCCCATCTTTGGGTCATTTTACATGGTTAACCTAGCCCAAACCCAAGTTTTGGTCACTTGAACCCACATTGAGCCCATGCACTAAATGTGACCTAGCCACCATAAAGTCACCAAATTAACTCCACCACAGTCATTAGTTGGACTTAGTGACCACCCACAATGGCTGCAGAAGATAAACCAGCTCAAAACTTCTATCCTGGTGAAGACTTCTTCTATCTACAGGGTAGGAAACTATCCTGCCAACTGGCTTGCTAGAAAAGGATTAGCTACTTTTGAAGTTAATGTATCCAATTGTCCCCCTCCCACTCTTCTTTTTCTACTTGAAGCTGACATGTTAAAGGTTCCACATCTTAGAATTGTATCAGACACTTTAATAGAATATAATCCTTTTTAATTTTTTTTTTTGGTAAAAGGAGCTACTTGTGGCTCCCTACATGTTGATTAGCCAAGAGAACATTAGAAAAGAGAGGATCTACAAAGATGAACCCCACTACAGCCTATGGGTTCCTCATCCAAAAAAACAAGTCAGCTAAGTAGAAAAAAAATGATCTTAAGATGTGGGACATTGAAATTATCCTCATCAATAAAAAAGAGAGGGAGGGAGTGGGAGAAGTAGAAACATAAATCAATTGAGAATCAGCTCCACAAGTGGCTAGATAGTGTGCTGGCCTATTTCCTTCTCTATGGTTGAAGTTGAAGAAGACTTTCATATCGTAGATCAAGTGCTTCATTTGGATGATCCTCTATTGAATATGCCATGGGGGGTGGTTTCTATCTAACATATATTCCACAAAGTGGGAGAAATCAACCTCAGCCTAGATGAAATTCCAGTTGTTTGATTTTTCCATCCTCAATGCCCAAAACAAAACAATAGTTTATGCCTCCATTGCATCCTCAGTGGGGGATTGAAAGTAAAGCAAGCATTTACCTTTGGAGTTCTTGAAGCCCACCAATGCCAGCCCTCTTGGAAGTAAAACTTCCATCAATGTTAACTTTAATGAAAGGGAACAAAGGTTTGTTCCATACCACTTTCAGCAACTTGAAATTTTTTTGTTGGGATTTTCTGCAAATATTCAAAATATTTGGAAAGTTTTTCCATTGAATCAGTCTACTTATGTAGGCTACCTAGTTGGATACCACCTTTTTTCATAGAATCCTTATATATATATATATATATATATAT
>JXCR01085535.1:43196-72630 GCA_002079205.1 Phalaenopsis hybrid cultivar | reverse complement strand
GGATGTCATAACTTTCTTTAGTTTATTTGATCGAGCCTCACCCTCAATTCTTGTGTTCATCCTTCGGGATAGATACGCGATTTGAGGTAAAGCCATCTTTCATCTAAACTATGAAAATTATGGGGTCAGTTTGACTTCATCTTTTTCAAAACTAAAACTTTTATATTTAAACTATGAAAATTATGGGGTCAGTTTGACTTCATCTTTTTCAAAACTAAAATTTTTTTAACCTAAACTATGAAAATTATGGGGTCAGTTTGACTTCATCTTTTTCAAAACTAAAATTTTTATGGGGTCAGTTTGACTTCATCTTTTTCAAAACTAAAATTTTTAACGTCCTTCCGAAGCGGGTAACGGGATTTCAATTCTGATGACCGACAGCTTCTCACGGGCAAACCCCACACCAAAAATAGTGCCGACACCGCTATCTTGACATTTTTCTACAGACGACAGGAAAAACATCAGTGGGCCAAAACTTGTCATGAAAAAGAACAAAACAAAGTATTTATTAAAATAAATTTTAGTTTGTTTTGGGTTTGAAGAATTTTATGTATGAGTTTTATTTAATTAAATGTGGTAAGAAGAAAATTTAAAGTTTAAAATATTTTTTCATAATTTTCATTATATTGAGGTTAATTATAAAATTTGGACCCGGTCACAGACATTTGGTCATATAGATAATCCAAAAATAATCAAAGTTTCAAAGTTTCAAAGTTTCAAAACAATCAGAGGCAAGCGACTTCAAGTTACGTAATAGGTTTTCATATATCGTCCGTTTATCGGTAACATGGGTCTTTCACCCCGAAAGTCCACTAACTGGTAGGATCCTCATGTGTAGAACTTTTCAATGATAAATGGTCCCTCCCAAGTTGGCTCAAATTTTCCACCTACTTTGCGGCATGCAAGAATAGGCCTTTTGAGCACAAGTACGAGCTTACCAACTTTGAATGTCCTTGGGCAAATCAATTTATCAAGGGCTTCTACCATCTTCACTCGGTAAAGCTACAAATGTTTTTGTGCTTCCAGTCATTTTCCCTCGAGACTCTCTGGTTCTTCAAGTCTAATTTTTGCGCTTTCTTCTATGCTGAGTTGGTTGGCAACAACGACTCTGAGAGATGGTGTCTAGACTTCTAGCGGTAGCACGACCTCGGACCCATACACGAGCATATAAGGTGTACACAGAGTGGGTGTCCTAAAATTCGTCTGCTAGGCCTACAAAGCTTCTAACAATTTGTTTTACCAATCTCTTTTATTTTCATCTAGTATTTTCTTCAAAATTTGTACTAGTGTCTTGTTGAATACCTCAGTCAGACCATTTGCTCTGGGATAGTAAATTGTAGAGTATCTTCAGTTGATCCCTTGTCTATGACAAAATTGTTGATCTTTGTACTTCTGAAATCTATCCCATTGTCGGAAATTATTCTTCGTGGTACTCCAAAATGATAGACAATTTGACTTTTGAAAAATTGAAGGATGTGTTGTGTTGTAACCTAACATAACGGTACTAACTCTGCCCATTTGGAGAAGTAATATGTAGCAAAAAGTATAAACTGTGTCCTTTGGAAGTGGAGGTTCTATCGGTCCTATTATGTCCAAACCCCAGCACTCGAATGGCCACAAGGAAACAATTGGGTGTAGCACATTCGGTGGTGTAAGACCACCCCATGCACTTGGCATTGGTGACATCTTCTGGCTGTATCCATGCAATCAAACATCAATGTCTTTTGATCTTCATTTCCTTTTTTAGCCCTGACTGGTTAGCGCCACACAATCCGGCATGTACCTCTTTGAAAATATTTTGTGCCTCGACTCAACTCAAACACCGTAGCCACATTTGGTTGAACAATCTTCTATTAAGAACGTTTCCCATCGGGGCGTAAGACATGACCCTTTTTGAGATGTGGTGCGCCTTAGACTTGTCTTCTGATCCTGTACGTAAATATTCTATTAATGGCTTGCACCAATCTTTATTGATGTTTGCAACTGTATTTATTATTTCTTCTTTATCAAGCATGCGTAGAGTTTTGAAGTCGATCCAAGAAAGACTCTAATTCCTTGCAATGTGACTTTAATGGAACCCTTCGGGGGACACGATATTTCCTTAGTAAGTTTTCCTATAGCGTCAGCATGGGCATTAGCTCCCCTAGGAATCTGGTAGAAAGTTACATCAGGAATCTACTACAGGAGCTTCATCGTGTACTGATGATATTCAGTTAATCTTGGTTTCAAAATTATTTTTTGGCCGGCGACTTGCTGGATGAGGATTTGGGACTCACCGTAGATGGCAATGTTTGTTATATCCGTTGAAATTTTCATTTCGAATTTAGTGATTAAAGCTTCATATTCTGCTTCATTGTTACTGCACGGCTTTGTCAGGTGGTATGAGAACCTCAACATACCGTTATCTGCGTGATAAAAATCAAACTAATCCCTTTATTGCCTGGTATAATTGTGCTGATCCTTTCTCATTTCTGGCCGATGAGGCGCCATCAAAGTACATCTCCCAATATTGCGCACTGGATAATTCCATTTGTAGTATTTGCTCGTCTGGTAACTAGTCGTTGAGAGAGGACCTAGCTGGCAGTGGGTGTGCAGCAAGAAAGTTTGCTAGTATCTGTCCCTTGATAGAATGGAAGGGAACAAAAGTTATATCAAATTGTAATAAGATCATCGATCACCTTGCTAGATGTCCGGAAAGTGTTGATCGGGTCATCAGATACTGCAATGGATTAACTTTCAAGATCAGGGTAATCTTATGAGAAAGCATGTAAAGTCTAAGCTTTTGGGCAGCAAATATTAATGTCAGGCAATGCTTCTCAATAGGTGGATAACTTATCTTCGTCGGTATTATGCAACGACTCAAATAGTAGAGCACATTTTCTTTACCCTCATCACTGACTTGGGCTAAGAGGGATCTGAGAGAGTCATCTAAAGCTGCGGTATAAATTATCAATGGTTTCTCTGGGTTAGGTGCTGCCAAGACAGGAGGTGTCATTAAATATTGTTTAACGACCTCAAAGGCCCACTGACATTTCTCTTCCTAAATAAATTTGGCGTCCTTTTTAATTAATGCGGAGAAGGGTCGACACCTACCTGAGAGATTAGAAATAAAACGTCTCAGATATGCCAACTTCCCCTGAAAGGAACATAGTTGTTTGAAAGTTTTAGGGGGAACCATTTCTAAGATAGCCTTAATCTTATCCGGATCGATCTTGATTCCCCGATGACGGAGAACGAATCCTAGAAATGTTCAGGAGGTAACTCGACAGGCCCACTTTAAGGGAATTGTTTTTAGGTCATATCATCATAACTGTTCAAACATAATCCTCAAATTGTACAAATGGTCTATTTTCCATTTAATTTTGATGAACAAATCATCCACATAGCATTCTACTTGGCTGTGAATGAGGTCGTAAAAAATCTTCGTCATTGCATGTTGATATATTGCTCTGGCGTTCTTTAGGCCAAACGACATCACTGTGTAGTAGAAAATTCCAACCGGTGTTCGTAAGGCTATAAGTGATGCATCTTTGGGAGACATCTTGATTTGGTTGTATCCAAAAAATTCATCCATGAAGGCGAAAATTTCATGTGTTGAAGCAATATCCACCATCATCTCTGGTATGGGTAGTGGAAACTCATCTTTCAAACATACCTTTCTCAAATCTTTGAAGTCGAAACAAACACAGATCTGCCCATTTTTCTTCTTAACAGGTATGATGTTGGCTAACCACGTGGGGTACTGCTCTTCTTTCACAAGTTAAAGCGTCTATTAATTTATTCACATCGGCGATGTCTTGTTGCTCTATTTCAAGGCGCATTCTCCTAAGCGCTTGTTTTATTGGGGTTACATTCTTGTCCACTCCGAGTTTATGGACTGCAACCTCTGCTGACAGTCCTGACATTTCATCGTAGCCCCATTCGAAGCAATCTTTGAATTGTGTTAATAGCTTGATCAATTCTGAAGATTCTTCGTCATTAAGTAGAGAACTTATAAATATAGGTCAGGGTTGTTCTTCAGTCCCGAGGTTAATCACCTTCATTTTATCAATGGTATAATTTCCTCCTCAAATTCTGGAGGAGCATCTTTTATTGGTTGATCAGTAGAGTAATCCTCTATATTGAGGCAATCCTCTTCTGACTCACCAGTAACAATCATGCAAAATTCAGAATCATCGACTGATCCGACTGTACCGAATCCGAGACCTTCTTTTGAATTTGGAGTTCGACTTTTAGCATTCCATAATTTTTCAAAAAGTTGAAATTTATCTTTTGGTATTTTTTTCGGTAAGTGTCCCTATTGAATTAACTTTTGAACACAAGGCGAGAAGTAACTAAAAGGCAATTCCATTAGTTCATTAGAATCAACATCCAAATTTACATGTTTTTCATGCTAAGTAGAGGTAGAAGCACAATAAAATTTGATCGTCTTTGAACCAACACTACGGACTTCCTTGACCTCTAAACTTTTGAAATTTTGAGGGAGAATCAGAGTGAGGGTCATAGCATTCACGTAGTGGTTTATCCGATCATACATTGTTTCATACTCATTATTTTTTGTATCTTCTAGGGATATCTCGTACTGAGGTCTTTCCTATTATGTCATCATTATCTAATCTTCTAAACTGTCTTCCTCATTAATGTTGATAATTGGCCTAGTACGTTTAGCGATTAAATTGATCCTTCCTCATCCACGTCCCCGGTCTCGACCTCGGATGAGCGAACTAAAAGGTCTTTCACCATCTCATTGTAAAGGAGTGATGGAAGATTGCTGAAGTGGAGTTGAATGGCCTCCTCTTTATAATTCTTCTGAATGTTCATCTTTGTTTGTCGGAATCTTGCGTGAGAAGATAGTTCTTTGGAGGCGCATAATAGGTAGCATTTTCATGGATACCAACTTCATGCACTGAAAATGGTTGTAGATCACCCTTGATGCAATTTTCTTGACCATCTTTGCGGTACTTGATACATTGGTGTAGGGATGATGGAACTATATTGTGCTCATGAATCCATGGTCGACCCAATAGAGCGTTAAAAGAGATCTCGGAATCGATGATATGAAATTTAACGATTGTTCTGAGTTCTCCAACCTTCATAAGTAATGTAATTGATCTGAGGGATCTTTCTCACTTTTGGTTGAATCCACTTAACATCATTTTATCGGTCGTAAGCTCTTGAGCTGCAATATCCAAATAGGCCAATGCTGTAGGCTCATCAGGTTAAGAGATGCTACATGATCCACTAAAACTCTAGATAACACAAATTTTCTGATGTTGATGGAGATGTAGAGTGGACGGTTGTGGTCAGCGGTACCAAGCAGCAAGTCTTCATCTATGAAGGTTACCACAACCTGTTCTTTCAACGAGCAAACTTCATTGGAGGATGTGCTGGCCAACTGAGCTAAGCAAATTTTTGGGTCAAGCAAAGCTGTAACCAGAGACTCTCTCATCTCCTTTGACAGGATCAGAGCATCATAGATGCTTAATCGGATCGGCAACTTCCTAAAATGAGCCAGCACATTGTAGTTTACTTTATATGATCCTCATATTTTATCTTGATCATGTGGTTCTTTCACTCGTGGAGATGGGGGTATCTCTTCTCGAGTCATTATCTATTTTCCTTTGTCTGTTATAACTGTTCTTGGTGGTAACACATTTCCGCTTCTTAAGTTAACTTCTGTGATTTATTCTTCTTGAGATATTATTGTGGAATCTTCCAGTGTCTTTTCCTCTTCATCAGAAAAATCTAAGCTGATGGCAAGTGGTGTACCATGACGCTCGAGAGTTGGCTCCTCATTATTGGTGCTGTCGTAAGCGGTATTATTGATGTCTTCTTTGGACTTGACAAAGAGCTCATCGGATTTGAGTACGACTTCAGGATCATTTAAGGGATCGAGATTGAAGCTAGATTGGTCATAATCAGTTACGGTATCACCAGAAACAGTTAAAACGTAGATAAAATCACAATCATTATATTCTTATGACCCCGGAGTGACAAAAAGATAATCATACAAAGTCAGAGGTTCAAGGATTTTCTTCCCCAAATATGAGACAACCAATCTAGTAGAGGCAGCCTTATCCTACCCCTCGTGCTATCAATCCTTGCAGTGATGCTTTTCTTCTTCTTGTTCTTTGTTCTTGATAATGATGAATCTTCTGGCAAAATCTTCATCTCGGGCTTGGTATGTTGCGGACTCTGAATATAGGCCTGTTTTGATGCAGACTGGATCTTGTTCTATATCTTCTTGGATGATCTGCTCAATACCTGATTCCATACTTCTTCAGTGTTCATTGAAGCTGGTTTTGATGAATCCTGTATTTGATTAAGGACCCTCTTGAGTTCATCCCAAGTAGTACTCCATCCATCTATTATAACATACGGATCAATTGGGGAGATTGGCTCAGCTGAAATCATATTTACAGAAACTTTTTCAGGTTCCTTCAAATACTCCTTTGGAATTCTTATGTTCTCTTCCTTGAGATTCTTCTCGAGACAGTCTTTAAAGACAAAGCATCTTTCTATACTGTGCCCAAGCAACCAGTTGTATGGGCAATAATTTGGTTCATTCTTCTTATTTACCTCTTCAGGCTTCTTTGGATCTGGCAGTTCGAATTCTGGCTTCTTCATCAGACTCCTAAATATTTTAGGTACAGCTTCATCCTTGAAGGACTATACAATTTTTTGTCGCTCTAACAAGGATGTTCTTTTATCCCCTATTCGAGGTGTTCCTTCTTGAGGCGGCCGCTGGTTGGATTGATTATTCTGTTTCTCATAGCACTGGTGATGCTCTTCTACATATATCTTTATCGACTGCTTTCCTTTGTCGACGGTCGCTACTACTCCTGATTTCTTTTCAAACACTTTGGCCACCTTAGCCTTTTCATGTGGCTCCATGTGCTTTATTTCTTCTTGAGGACTGCTGGCTTTACTAAGTAGCTTCTCGAAGGATTTGATGGTGAGTCCCTTAAGCATGAAAGCTACTGGCCATGAATGATCTTGAGTAGAATTTCAATCGCATGATATTTCTATAGCTGAGGTTCACATTTCATGCTAAGGTTTCTCCACCTCAAAATATGGTCTCCAATGTTTTGCTAGACTTTTGCTTTTCCACCATGAGCTCTCTGATAGACACTTGGTGTTTTGTCCTGGCAAATCTTTTTACAAATAGTTGTTCCAATTCAGTAAATGTTTTAACTGACCCGTTGGTCAAGTCAGCGTACCGGTCAAAAGAAATCCCTGACAAGTCGCTGACGAACTGCTGGCAAAGTAGGGCATCACTATTTCTTGTGTTGCCACAGTTGGCTTAGAAATGCGCTATATGCTGTCTAGGATTTCCAGTCCCGTCAAATATCTTAAATTTTGCGTCCACAAAACCCTTGGGTAAAGGCACGGCGACGAACTCTTCCGGGTAAGGTCTACCCTTCAAAATTGATGCACCGCCCTTGAATTGGGCTAAGGTGTCCCGCACTTGTTCAACCATTTGCCTGAACTACTTTTCTTGCATTACACTAGATGGAAAATCTTTCTTCAGTTGCACATCTTTATTTGCTGAAGCAAACTTTCTTCTTTCATCTATAATGTGTATGATTTCTGGCTGATTAATCTCTGGAGAAGCCAATAGTGGTGCTTGTGACTGCCCCTGAATGGTGGCCATGGCAGTCATAGCTGCAGTCATTTCTTCTATTCTTTTCTCTAGTAGACTAACCTGCTCATCCCTTAGGAGGATAACCCTACGCAGCTCATCTACGGCATTCTCTTTGTTCTGAGGTTGAGCCTCACGCGCAGATGTGGTGGCTCTGGTTTTGATCACATGGACATCCATTAAATCCTTCTTCAGGTAATCATTCTAATCAAAGTTTTCATTGTTGCTATCAAGGTAAACTCTGTGTTCTCTAGCTAACTCAAAAATCTTGATCCTGAGTTTCTCAACTTTCTCTTCAATTATCGATTTCATTATCGCATTAAGATCTGGAGCATTTTGATGGACATCCTCTATCTGTTCCTCCATCTCACTAGCGATTGTCGCGATGATGTCTTATATCTCAGATCCTGGTTTCACTTTCTATCTTACAGGCTCACTAGATTTTATCGGTGTAGCGACCTTGGGTGCCCATACCCTTTTATTTTTTTATGATGATGCTCATAACAGAGCGTCTTGGTAGAAACATCAGTATGTCGAAGGAAAGTATGCTCCCCATGGTGTAGACCAGCTACAGTGTCAGGTAAGTGTCTCGTCTTTGCCTTCGGGATTGTAGAAATATCTTTATGATGGGTGATGGGTAAGATCTTAGGATCTAGTCTCAAATTAACCGGTCGACGACCTGCGGTCTTAGTGGTAGTATAATTAGAAGCAACCACTGCGGTATCAATTCTGTTCCCTAAATGGAACCAAACAGGGATGCGAGTAGGTGGAACTCCAGTTATCTTGTGGGACTGTCTGGCAGATTTGACGCCCTTCAAAATTCCTTCTTCATGCGAGGCAAAATTACATCTCCCACTCGTTTAAGTAACTCGCTAGCTGAACCTCCTTCTTTGGTAGCAAGCCTTCTGAAAACTGCACTAAATTGGGTGATAGGAGTTACATTTTCCTGTCCTCACTGTGTTCATAAAGTGACGGTAATGCGTCAAAGATCGTTCAGATACTCTCATATCCATCGGTACCTGTCAAAGGATGGAATCTACATCCTCGCAAGAGTGGATAAATTTTTTGTAACACTTTTTCAACTTAATGAGGCTCCGCCTCAACGGATGTCTTCTCAGGAGCCTAAGCTTTGATGACCCTTCAAACTTTTCTGTTACGGTTCCTCCTTTAAGTTCGAATCAGCGGTACATCCCTCAAACTTGATCCAATTTCAAACACAGGTGGTGGGATTATTAATCACTCAGTCGGATCCTCAACAATCATTACTTCTTTCCCCTTAGCAGCAGCGGGGCTAGCGGGTTTGACGGGTGTCGCGACGGCAGTAGCTTTAGCCTTCTTGCAGGCAAGGAAGTCTTGAAGGCAGTTTAGGTTGAATTCCATAGATGGCTCCTGCATTTCTGGAGCTGCGATCTTCATTACCACGAACGGGGCTTTCCCAAGGATGACCTTGAGGTCTTCAAATCCAGCTCTGAGCTTGATGGTAGGAGCGACGTTACGGGCGCTACGGTCCGTTGGTAGGTTGCAGGAAAAGGTCAGCGTTTGGTAGGCCATTACAGCAGGCTTGAAAACAGACAGTTTAGGCTTAGCTATATGGCAAAAAACCTTGTACTTTTTAGTGCAAGCACAAAAAGTAGAGGTTGATTTGTAGACCGGGCGGGTCTTAATTTATGGGTATTTTAAAATATTATTTAAGAAAAAGTGTGAAATTTAATTAATATAAGAAAATTTCAAAGTATGCATAGCACAACACAATTTGGTTTAATCTGTAGAATAGTAAATCAAATTTGGAAGGGAGATGTGAAATATTTTAGGACCTAGTGCGGGACCTATTTAGTGGCAGAAAATGCTTAGGTGGAACTAGTCCATTGACACACCTATTGGGGGTCCAACCCCACAGAAAAATTCAAAGACTCCTTAATGGCCTTTTGAACCCCTTTATTCAAAGATGGTTGAACAGCTAGTTTCGAAATCTAAAGAGTTAGCTATACTTTCCCAAGATAGAAATGGGTAAAGTATGCCAACAAAAGAAGGGTAATTTGGTCCAAGACGTACATAGACACAATATCGATGTATGAAAATAATATCTCTTGATTTGTATAGAAAGAAAAGAAATTCCCCAATAGAGTCGCGAGAAGCTATCGGCACAATTTTTGGTTGGAGTTGCCTGTAAGAAGCTTTCGATCACCAGAATCGAAATCCCCTTCGCCTGCTTCGAAAGGACTTTGAAGTTTAGAAAAGTTTGATATCAAACTGACCCCATATTTTTTATAGTTTAAATGAAAGAGCACTATACCTCAAACCCTGTATCTATCTCGAAGGATAAACACAAGACTTGAGGATGAGGCTCCATCAAATAAACTAAAAAAAGTATGACATCCATCTGGTCTATGAAATCATTTTATTTGCGGACAAATTCCCTTATTTAATATGAAAAATTAAATTGAGTGTATATTAAGTTGGGTTCGGGCATGCTTCTTGTAAGGGCAAGTCCTATAGTTAATTACATCTTAAATGACCAAAGTCACTTAAGAAGACTCTCGATAAAAGTCAAGAAAGTAGTTAATTACATCTTAAATGACCAAAGTCACCTAAGAAGACTCTCGATAAAAATCATGAAATATTCTTAAATGACCAAAGCCACCTAAGAAGACTCTCGATAAAAATCAAGAAAAATTATCTTCAAAGAATTTCAAAGGGTAGGACTCTTCAACGCTTTTAAATGACCAAAGTCACCTAAGAAGACTCTCGATAAAAATCAGGAAATATTATCTTCAAAGAATAGCTGGGTTTGGACATGCTTCTTATAAGGGCAAGCCCCTATAGTTAATTACATCTTAAATGACTAAAGTCACTTAAGAAGACTCTCGATAAAAATCAAGAAAAATTATCTTCAAGGAATTTCAAAGAGTAGGACGGTTCGAGAAAAGCTTCCTATAAGGGCAAGCCCCTATAGTTAATTACATCTTAAATGACCAAATTCACCTAAGAAGACTCTCGATAAAAATCAGGAAATATTATCTTCAAGGAATTTCAAAGGGTAAGACTCTTCAATGAGATCAGACGTAGAGGTGTGAAAAGGAATTGGTTCAAGTTTGGAGCATTTCAATGTAGATTCCAAAGATGGAAGAACTAGAGGATGTCATGGATCCGGAGGAGAACCTTGGTGACTTCCCAAGCTATCTTAATGTTTAACTTGAGTTTTAAGGAGAAATATTTAGGCGTTTCATTCTGCCAATTTTATTATTTAGGGCTTACATTCGTGTGAAACTATCACACAAATAGCCTAGAAGATGTGAGGATTTACGTCGTGACAAACAATAACCTCAGAATCCTAAGACGAATTAGGGCTTATATTGTATAACAGAGCTAGACAAAGGCCTAAAGACAAGGTGAGGATTTACTTTGCATAAGCAAGCAACCTCCAAGTCCTATGGCTTTGTTGTTTAAGTCTCAGGAAGAAAGATTGGTTTAGCTGGGGAAGACGGGTTTTTCTGTTAAAGATGGTTGTGTTGTCCACCATGCTAACACAAAGCCCCTATCATGACGATTTTGAGTTTTGTAGTGTGTCAAGTTATAATTTTAAATCAGGTGGCCCTATGGATGAAGTTCCTTAAATTTTATAAGGGCATATTAAACTTGAATAGAGAGACACCAGTTAGGATCCTACGGTTCCCTCAATTTTTTATTGGATTCACTTAGTCCAAATGAACTTACTAAACTCAACTTAATGAGTTCCATAATCTCACTTAGACCATGGGAAACCTCGTTAGCAACCGTAGGTTTCCTCCTCTGATGGATTGTTGATCATCCGATAGAGACGTCTTAATTTAGTTGTAATTATAGTTTTTTGTGATGTTTGTGACTAAACTTTGGGTTGTTTTATATTTTGAGTGTTGTGGGGGTGAATTTTATCTTGGTTGATTTTAATTTTGGTTTTGGTTTTGGTTTTGGTTTTCCATGCAAATTTGTATAAGCACAAAAGTATAACATAAAAGTACAAAAAAGACAACGTTGCAAACTGTAAAAGCATACTTAGCGAGTCTTCTCGTTCCACCACCTGAAACATAAAATGCATGTTAAGATAATTTTTGGGGAGCAGGAAAAGTAAAGTTTTGGTAGTTTTCCTAACTCTATGTTTTATTTTGGTGGGTCTTTAAGAGTTTAATTAAGGATAATTTTGTCAAGCAAAACAAATTAAGTTTAGTAGATCTTCAAGATATCCAACAGATCCAAAGAAACAAGCAGGTCCGTGCTACTTTCTTGCTGCCTGGTGGAAAATCCCGAGTTCTTTTAAACTGATTATGTTGCTTGATAAGTCATCTTGAAAGTACCCTTAATGCTCAATGAACATTGATGTCTCAATTATCCCTAAGAATAGGGTAATTGTCACCTGTAATTTAATTTAAAAATTATGTGGGTGAAGACCCTTAAAGACGCAAGTTAGTGTTGTTGAAACACTTAGCCAAATTTTAACCCTAATTGGGCTTGTAGTGTTTGAAAGATGTATTAATATTTAATGATATTTAATTTTCTAGTCCTCATTTAAATGAAACTTTATTTAGCCTAAGTCATTATTAAGCCCTTAAGACCTAGGTGAGTGTCTTAATTAGCTTTGAAAAGATCAAGCTTTAGATGATCATGATCGGAATTTTATTTAGAAATCAAAATAATGGTATTAAGTTGATTAATTATTGACTCCAAAAGTGATACCCCTAAGTCCTAGATTCATATTATTTTAATAAACTTCCGAATTTTAATAATTTAGAAATTTGTTAACTTATCCTCTTAATGAGGAAAGTGAGATTTCTTTCTACCAATTAACCCCTTGTGTTTCAAAAATCAAATAAATTGATTAAGATCAGAGGTTACCCATTTCCCTCCTTAAATTAATCATAAAGGTTAATTAAGGCTAATTTTCCAAAATTACACATTTGCCCCTAAGGCTCTATCACTTCATAATTTGTCAAATTCAATTCAAATGACTTTGGAATTTTTATCCTAACTCATTCATGTGTCAATTAAGACATCAGAGGAGAAAATGTGATTTCTCAAATTTTAATTTAATTTATATAATTATTTTCATGCAAAAATAGGATTTTCAAAGAAAATTCCTAACTTGACCAAGGTAAGTCCTAATCTCTTAAAACTTTTAGTGAAGATAACTTTAGACCAGAAAATCCTTTGGACCAAATTTCATTATTTTTTGAATTTTATTTGAATTTGAATAATTATTTTAAGTTCTGTTGTATTTATTAAATATAAAATATTTTAAATGAATAAAATTAAGTTTAGTATTTTTGAAAAGTCTCCCTAAATTCAGACAACTCAGAGGAGAAGATTTTGTATTTTTTTGGATTTTATTTAATTTATTGTAATTGTTTTAATGAAAACTCATCTTTAGCCTTTAAAAATCATTTTTAGGCTTTAAAATTCAATATCTTTATTTATAAAATCAGGAAAAATATTCTAATAGTTTCTAAGTTATTAGGAAGCAATTTAGAACATTTCCACGAGTTTTATTATTTTTGTATTTTTTAGGGATTTTTATATATTTAAATATTAAAAATAAGCTAAAAATCAAGTTTTTATTTTAAATATCTATTTATTTTTAGAAAATACCCCTCATCCCAAAGAACTCAAAAAATAAGTTCTTAAAAATTTTTGAGTTATATTTTGATTTTTAAAAATCATTTAAATGCCTAAAATAATATTTATCTTTAAAAATCAACTTAAGTTATCAAATAAACTCAAAATATTCTAAAGATTTTATGGTGAGTTCTCCGGATTAGGAACCATATTGGAGATCAAAATCAAGTCATTTAAATGTTTATATTTTCTAAAATTAATTATCTTAATTATTTAGTGTTCAGAAAAATTAAGTATATTTTAAATGACTTAAACCATGAAATTATTTCCAAAAGCCTCTTTAGTCATTGTGGACCTTCCAAATTTTTTTTGGAATTTTTTAGTCAACATGCTAATTTCTATGGTTATTTTAAAGAAATAATGTGCAAAAACTTGAAAAACGTGGATCTCTGTCTAGGAACCTCCTCTAATTTTAGAAAAATCACAGCACGTTTCCCTTGATAGAGGCTAAAACATGCCAAAATTTCAAGCCAATGTGATGTGTCCATATGCATGGAGA
Source organism: Phalaenopsis hybrid cultivar (assembly GCA_002079205.1). Lineage (NCBI taxonomy): Eukaryota > Viridiplantae > Streptophyta > Magnoliopsida > Asparagales > Orchidaceae > Phalaenopsis > Phalaenopsis hybrid cultivar. Next base: position 58,843 of record JXCR01085535.1, on the reverse strand, counting down.
ATCAAATGATTCAAAGTAGTGTTTAATTAATTAAAAATAAAATATCATTCAAATGGATTTGAAGTTTTCTCCATAATGTTCTCCTCCATTCACTGAGCAAGTGGGTTTTTTTATTTTATTTTTATGATTTTTCTATACAAAGTTATGAAATTTTGAAGTTAGGGGCCATTTTCTAAATTAATTAAACCCCTATTTATCTATTTAAATCGTGCATGCTGACTAGGTCCTAGGCAGCTCCAAAGGCATGCATGGCGCGCTCTGGTTGGACACTGCCATCCACGTAGCTGCTGACTCGGCTTGCGGTTTATGTCCCAAAGCGCTGTTTGGCTCGATCCCCTCCGTCCATTTGGTACACGTTTGATCGAACGGCTCCCCATCATCGTCCTCGATAGAATGATCCCAAGATCGTCCACACTAAAACCCTAAGATCTCAGCCTAGACTTAACAAATCATCTCAGGTTTGATCTTATGGACTCGTCTAAGTGATACGAACACATCCATATAGTAATCATGTAATTAAATTAAGCCTAATTAAAGGGAGAATCAAAATAGGCTCGCGATTAGGTGAGGTTTTATACCTTTGCTCTGAGAAGTGAAGCTTCGATCAAAGGGACTTGGCACATTCATTATGATCCAAAGAGGCTAGAGATTGAGTCTCTGGTCTTGGTGTAAGGCCTAGGTATGAATTTGATCACAGCAGGATTTGGGTGTTGGTCTAGAGCTATGGAAGAGGCTCTGTGGAAGGGGGATTTTATGGGGTTTTGGCTTTTTTCTAGGTTGTTAAGGTGTGGGTAGAGTTAATTTGAGTTTGGTGGAGTGTGGGGGTGTAATGAGCTTTGTCCTGGTTTTCAGCAAGGTTTCAAGCTCAAAATTGAGCTCCAGCAGTGAGAATTGGTGAGGGAAAATGGTTGGAATGCAATTAGGGGATCTTAGGGACGCTCTGTGTGAAGTTTGGAGAGACCTCTCTAAGGAAATTTTAACACACCTCCCATGGCTGTGGAGGTGATTTTTTATAAAAATGGTCATGGGGTGGCTCTCAGGGCATAAGTTTGGGTGCATTGTGGTGCTTAGGTGGAGAGCAGAGGAGCTCCATCAATTTTTTTGGCTTAGCTGGCGTCTAGGTTTGATTTAGGTGAGGTTCCATGGGGGTGTCTCTCGGTTTTGAGCTTTTCCGGCCACTAGGATGTCCCGCTGGCCTGGGGGAAGTGGCTACGAGCTCAGGGAACCCAGGGGAATATGTCAGAGCAATTTTGTGCAATGATACATATTTTTGGTGAGGATATCTTAAGCACATGCATTTTTGGAAATAATATCCATTGATTTGGGGGACCTTTATTCTATGGATTTATTTAGGTGGTTTCATGGTGTTCGAAATGGTCGCTAAGTGCAGGGTCTTTGGTCCATGGCTTGATTTAGGTGATTTCATGGTGTTTGGACTGGTCACTAAGTCCAACCAATGGCTGTGGTGGAGTTAATTTGGTGGCTTTAAGGTGGTTAGGTCACATTTAGTGTATGGGTCTGGCTGTGATGGAGTTAATTTGGTGACTTTAGGGTGGTTAGGTCACATTTAGTGCATGGGTCGAAGTGGGTGAAAATGACCAAAACTTAGGTTTGGGCTAGCTTAGCCATGTCAATTGGCCAAAATAAATGATGCATTTGGTGTACATGATCATAAGTAACAACTTTAGTGAAGAATGGAAGTTGTTTTGAGCTCAATTGAAGGGTCAATTTGAGGGAATTTTGATTTTTAGTCAATTTGGTCATGCTGGACTAGGCTTGGGTCTAGCTTGTGTTAACCTTAGGATAAGTCCAGATTGATTATTTTAAATGGTAAGTAGGGACCCTATGAAGAGTCTTCAACATCAATTGGATGCCAATTTGGGGCAATCAATTTGGTGATATTTGGGGACTTAGCTAATTCGGAGCTAAATTTAGGAATTTTGTTTTAGGCCAAAATCAAATGGATTTGAGGCTTTCACAAGGCTAATTGATGGTTGATTTTAATGTATAAGAATTCTATAAAGATTTTGAAACATTAATTGGGGCCAATTGACTAGGACATGGGTTCAATTTGGTGTGATTAGGTCATATGGTCAAAATTGGGATTTTGGTCTAAATCAAAATTGGGTTCAAATCATGGGCTAATTAAGCTTGAATTTGGTCTAGATTCGTCACATCAAGAGTTAATTTGAGTTTAATATTGTAATTGGGGCCAATTAAGATCAAATTGATGGACATTTGGGTTGGATTTGGGGAAATTTGGGCCCTTAAAGGTAAATTTGGGGGTTTTGGTTAAAGATGGTCAAATTTGCCAAATTAGGTCATGTGGTAGTTGAGAAAAATGAAATTCGAAATATTTAGGATTTATTGAATTTTTTTGTAATTTTTTGGAATTTTTGGCTAAATAGGGGTATTTTGGTAATTTGGGGGTGTTTAAGGGTAAAAGGCCAAGATGGGTATTTTGGTAGAGTTGAGGTACTAACCATCATCCGCAAGTCATTGACCAATGGAAACCCCATTTTGGGTCCTCTATATAGTGGTTTTAGCCAAACCATAGCCCTAGGGCTGGTAGGTTTAGGGGACCATCTACATGAGTATCCCAAAAAGATCAAGGGACCTATGCTAGAAATTTGAGTTTAGGTTTGTGAATGATTGTGAGTGTAGATGAGAGTAGTGAGTGTCTTAGCTCCAGACCAACACCCAGGGTCAACCCTAAGGTCTAGTAGTCCTAAGGGTGACTCATCTTGAGTTTCCTTTATGGTGACCCCACCTACTAAGTACTTAGAGGTTAGGATCAATATGTGGAACTTCAAGTTGAGTAAAGATGGCCTACTAAGTGGTAGAGGTTAGGACCAATATGTGGAACTTCAAGTTGAGTAGAGAAGAGTTTGGGATTTCTAATGGTGAGGGTCCCATGTCTAGTTTTCTAAGAATAGTCAATAGGAAAGTCCTATGATTAGACGTTAGGCTACTAAAGAGGAAAAATTTAACCTCAACCAAAAGTGAGGTCAATAGTGTCAAATTTTAAATGTATTTGCATAGTGTAAGCATAACTCTAGTCATACTGATAGGGCCTTCATATTAAGACTGAATAGCTCACTACATCATCTGCATGTCCCAAGGATAAGTTCACATACTTCTCCAACCTGGCTGACCTAGTTTAGATTTCTACTTAGGTGGTCGTCTAGTGTGCTTAGGTTGTTAGAGGATTTTCTAACCCAGACGGGGACTAAGTCCTTTATGAGAATGTCTTAACTTGATAGTCTTACTTCTCTTCTCTTTCCACCAGCAGCTTCCTCGACACTTTGGCATGTAAAAGTCCCACCTATGCTCTTCCTACCCACATAAGATTACAAGATTTAGAGTTTACCTTCTTTTAACCTTAGGACTACTGAGGTCTCCTTGGGCGAAAAAATTAACAAATGATTGACAAGGGATCTTCAATTATGTTGGGTTCACTAGCTTCGTATCCAAGTAGACTTGGGGGGTCTTAATCACTTGGGATGAATGATTTGTGGTATTCTTAATCAACTATCTCTACCTGATTAGGATTATTCTACCTTTGTTTGTTTATACCCTTTGAACCCCATCACTCTTCTTGATGCTTCATCAAATTCATCTCATAGGCTTTGATTAAGGATAGTTCATCGCTCATTTGGGATTTGGTGATTCACTCTCGCACTTATGGTCTGGTTAGGCTTGAAAGCATAATGTGGACCTTTTGGGATGACCTGATTATTTTGTTGTCCTTGTGCACTGATATGAACACTTCACTCTCTACTCTGTTGATTAGTGAGAGATTAAAAGCCAACAACATGTTACTATGAGAAATCCTTCCATTGTGACACCCTTTTACTAGTCATCATATAAATGTAAGTAAGACTACGTTAATCAAAAGTATTCTTGGGTATCTTCTAACACATAATAAACCAAAGAGATACATCCTTTTGGGAGTTGCTCTTAACCTCAGAACAAGCCAACACACTTGAGTCTCTGATTGTGTGTTGCTTTCATAGGTCTTCTTTCCAGTTTTGTTCCAAAATATTTTTTATCCAATCTCATTTTGGATGTCTACTCTTGGGCTTAATTTAAGGTTTTCTTCATGAAAGTTCTCCACGTTCTTTATCTTTTTTTCTTGTGTTGTGAAATACTGCCAACAATAACACACTGTTACACTGAAGAATTACACAATAAATAAACCACGCAATACTACCATAAATTACACTACTATTAACAGTCGTGGGAGACATCAGTAAATTCAAGAAAACACCTGTNAAGTCCTATGGCTAGACCCTAGGCTATTAAAGAGGAGGAACTAAACCTCAACCAAAATTGAGGTCAACAGTAAGCTAAATAAAATTCTTTGAAAATACAGTCCTAATTAATTTTTTTTTTGGATTTTTTTATATTATTTTTTTTGTTTTTATATATTTGTATAGTATATATATACTCTCTAAATTTCCTGCTTTATCAAAATTATTTAATTTAATTAATTTTAAATGTTACCTTCCCCACCAATGGCATCAAAACCTTGATATTGGTTTTTTTAATGTAAGGACTTACGAAGTTGACACCACTACAACGCCAAAAACTTGATCCTTGTATGAAAAGTAAGTTGTGTAAAATATATATAATTATAGTTAATTAATAATGGGATTTTATGCAAGTATGCGCATTGTTATCAAGTAATAATGGACTTTCTATTTAAGCCCAAAATATCGATCCCATGCGAAAGGTGTAAATCAGCAATGATAAATTTTATGAGGAAATTTACAGAAAATCAAACGAAATCACTGTCATTAATTTTGAATGTTGAGATGTTAATTAAACTAAATTACTTACCTATTAGCAAAACTAAAATGCAATTTTTTAATGATAACTACTAATCTAATGTGTTTATCTAATGAAGGTTTCTTATGTGGAAAAGCATCCTTCCCACTACAATGAAATTCTGGTGAAATGAGATGAGAAAAATATTTATAATTTATATTGTGCCAAATAGGAGCAATTTTAATTCTCTGACTTAATGCAGTGCATAGAAAATAATTGGTTAATATTAGGTTTAGTCTCTAAATTCGTTGTTAGGCTAGGAGGATATCGGCTCCCACACCAGTGCTCCCACTTCCCTTCACCAGAAGACTAACTCTAGCTTTAGTTTTTAAACACTAAAACCAAATTGGGGATTTTAGTCTGTCACCCTAAATATTCTCCAATTCTACACCCAAGAAAGAATATTTCCCTATTTATTTGCACTTAATTTCATGAATGAATTTCTTCTTCATGAAATCAACTGTGATCCTCACTTTGTTGTAGAATGCATACTTCATTTCCCAGATCAATTGGCCAAATTGAAAAAGTAAATTAAGTTTGGAGTTGAAAAATCATCATAATTTATTTTATATTTTAATTATTGTACAATCATATTATCTCTTCATTTCTCCATCTCTCAGAGTAGGGGGAATGATATAGGAAACTACTCAGACTTCATGAGAAAGGTATGACAAAACACAAATTTCATATATAAAAGAAAGTTCATAAAAACCTAAATAAACAAACAAAATTATCTGGAACTCTTTCTCAAAGCAAATCTTTTGTAGCCTTTCTTTAGAAATGCAAGAAGAACTCTCTCACTTTTCTCCTTGTCCAACACTCTTACAGAAAGTTTCACACTAAATCTCATCATAAAAAACTCTAAGCTATGAAAGCAAAATTACTACATTGACTCCAATACGTGGTGGAATGAAGATGGATTATGGAAATGTAGCATGGTGGAATGTTGTAGAGAAAAAAATGAACTTAAAGGTGCCCCTTTTTGATGAAATTCGGCCCCAAATAAAGCCCAAGGTCAGTTCTCCAAGAGGTGCCTCCAAAAACTTTTTAAAAATCATCCAAATAAATAAAACCTTCTAGAAATGGGGTCTAAACCACCTTTCGTGCCATTGGCGCTAGTCGGGCGCTGAGTAAAAATCCTTCCGCTTTCGGTTGTTCTGCGCATCAATGCTAACCTTGGCGCTTTCGGTGCTGAGTATTTCCTCAAAAACGTCATTTTGACTCCAAATTTCATCTTTTTTTTCTTCCTTTTTTTCTTTAAGCCCTAAAAATCAATAACCTCCAAGAAAACATCGAAATACCTTCCATTAAAGTGCAATATCACCAATAATAGGTATAAAATATGGGTCTAAAAATGCATATATTTTTAGTGTATCAATATCCATGTCATCGAGACCAAGGCTGCTGCATCTGCGTGCGATGCTCAACCTCTCGTCAAAGAGAAAGCCATAGATGAGTTGCGTAGGTCAATTTTTATAAGGGATGAGCAAATCAGTCAAATGGAAAAAAGAATGGAAGAGATGGCTCCTGTCATGACCGCCAAGGCCACAACTCATGGAAAGTCTCAACCAACACAGTTAGCCTCCCTAGAAGTCAATAAACTAGAGATTATACATATCACAGTTGCAAGGAGGGAAGTTGCCTTGGTGATTAGAGATGAGCAACAAAAGAAGGATTCTCCATCAAGTGTCATACCGGAAAAGGAATTTAAGCAAATGTTCGAGCAATTTCAGGAGGCCTTAGCCAAATCTAAGGGCGGTACATTGATTTTGAAGGGTAGACCTTACACGGAGGAGTTTGATGTCATATCTTTCCCTAAGGGTTTTGTGTCGCCAAACTTTAAGAAATTTGATAGGACTGGAAATCATAGGCAACATATAGCGCATTTTTTAGCTAGTTGAGCCAACACAGGAGGAAACAAAGCTTTACTTTTTCGACAGTTTGTCAACAGCCTGTACAAAACCTTCTCTTCACATCCTCGCAAAATTTTATATTCTGCACAAAACCTTACAAAATTTCACATATCTTCCTCACCAATGTCAACCTTTTCAAATGGCACACATTTATGAATTCAAAACCACAAACTTCCTACACTACATTCGGGTCATTCTCAGAGCCAGTACCAAAACACTATTTTCCTTTCCACTACCTGTTGGGTTGGGTATAGACCACAGAGCTTTCCTCCCCAATATACTGAGAGCTCCCCGTCACCCTTTCGGTTGGATGTGAGGCATTGAGCTTCCCTTCATAATGGAACACACATCTTTGAGATTGGTATATGACCACTTTGAATGGGACACAACATCCAATTATCTACAAACAGCTTAGAGATAGGTGTAAGACTCCCTTGAATGAAACACAGTATCCTATTCTCATCCTTTCATGATTGGTATAAGACACCCTTGAATGGGACACGACATCTAACTCTCTACACACATCTTCGAGATAGGTGTAAGATTCCCTTGAAGGGAACATCCTATTCTCAATCTTTTGAGATTAGTATAAGACCCCCTTGAATGTGACACGGTATCCAACTCTCTACACACATCTTCAAGATAGGTGTAAGACTACCTTGAACGGAACACAACATCCTATTCTCAACCTTCCAAGATTAGCATAAGACCCCCTTGAATGGGACGCGGTATCCAACTCTCTACACACATCTTCAAGATTGGTATAAGATCTCCTTGAAGGGGACACGACATCCAAATTTCTACACACATCTTTGAGATTGGTATAAGACCCCCTTGAATGGGACGCGACATCCTACTCTCTATACACAACTTCGAGATAGGTGTAACACTCCCTTAAGTGAAACACAACATCATATTCTCAACCTTTCAAGATTAGTATAAGACCCCCTTGAATGGGACACAACATCCAATTCTCTACACATATCTTTGAGATAAATGTAAGACCCCCTTGAATGGAACACGACATCCTATTCTCAATCTTCAAGGTCGGTACCTAAATTTCAACTCTCTTTTCATGATTGATACCTAAATTTTAAATCCCATCTCGGGGTCAGCACCAAAATACATATTTCCATCCTCTAACAACATCTGAAACTTGATAATTTCAAGCCCACTCTCCAATCCCCAATGAGAGTTCCTACTACTTGATTTCAATCAGATATGCACTTTCTAATTCCCTAACTTAAACAACTAGCACTAAAATTATACACTCCTTCTATGCCTGTTGACTTAGGAGTTTGTAATTGTTGATCTTGTCAGTCAACGCCAATACGTGCAGTGTGCTTGCCTAGAACACCACACCTATTGGGGGTCCACTTGTTGACCTCACTTTTGGTCGAGGTTTAGTTTTCCCTCTTTAGTAGCCTAAGGTCTAGCCATAGGACGTTTTTGTTGACTATTTCTAGAAAACTAGAAAGGAACCCTCAACATTAGAAACTCTAAGCTGTTCTTTGCTCAACTTAAAGTTCCATATATTGGTCCTAACCTTTAGCACTTAGTAGGTGGGGTCAGTATGGGGGACCTCAAGGAGAGTCCCTATAGAACTTCTTGACCTTAGGATTGACCTGGGTGTTGGTCTCGAGCTACTTCACTCACTACACTCACTATCACCCACAATCACTCACAATCCTAAAACCCAAAATTGTTGACTTTGATCCCTTAATCTTCTTGGGAGACTCATGTAGATAGTCCCATAGACCCACTAGCCCTAGGCTAGGGTTTAGTTAAGACCAGTACATAGAGGACCCAAACGAGGATTTTGTTGGTCCACAACTCCTATAGGGTGGTTGGCACCCCAATTCTACCAAAATGTCCAACTTGTCCTTTTGCCCCTAAATCCACCCAAATTACACAAATGCCCTTGAAACCCTAAATTTGACCAAAATTCCCAAATTCACCCAAAATAATGAAATTTGTTTAAAAATCATTTCAAACCATTTCAAAATACCCAAATTCCTTAAAACCACCCAAAATTATCAAAATTACCAAAATGCCCCTAAATTTGCCAAAATTACAAAAATACCCTTGGCACCCCAAACTTTCCAAAACCCTCCAAATTTACTTCAAATGTCTCCAAAACCAATTTCGACCCTTAAATTAAACCAAATTTTTTCAATTCTACTATTTTGAGACCCCCAAATTGCCTTTAAAGGCTCAATTTACCCAAATTCACTTCAAATGTCCACCAATTTGACCATAATTCCCATAAATTTGAATCCTAAAATCAGATTCATCTTTCATATAATAAATACAAACCAAATTCAAGCCTAATTGACCCATTCTTTGAGCTCATTTTAGATCCAAATCAAAACCCCCAATTTTGACCCTATGACTTGACCCCACAAAATTGAACCCCCCATAAGCTACTCAATTTGCCCCAATTTGAATCCCAAATTCTTTCTAACACTCATACAAATCAAATTGAACTTTCAATCAGCCTTGCCGAAGTCTCAATTTCATTTAATTTTAACCCAATTTTGAAATCCCCAAATTTGCCCCAAATTGGCTATATCCTCAAATTCTACCAAACTGAATACCCTAACCCCAAAATTGACACCCAATTTATGTTGAAAACCCTTTATGATATTTCTATATACCATTTTGATCCACTAATTTTGACTTATCCTAACCTTAGCCAAACCTAGACCCAACTCTAACCCAACACCCCTAAATTTACCAAATGCCCAAAATCCTTCAAATTGAACCTCCAAATCAATTCAAGATCACTCCAAATCTTTTCGAAACCTCTTATGACAATCATTTACACAATATTGATCAATCAATTGAGCTAAATATCATGGATAGCCTAAACCAAACCCAACTCTAGCCATTTTGACCCAAATTGAACCCATGCATCAAAATTGACTTAGCCATACCTAAGCCACCAAATTTATGACTCCACAACCACTAAGTACACCTTATGGACCAGGCTAGAACAATCTAAACTAGCCAAGGTGAGCTATGGACCAATGTTCTCTTGATTTAAGGGATTTCACCCCATATTTGGCCTAAACTCAAATATCCTTTTCATCATCACTTACCCTTAGGAGTTAACCATCATTAACATCTCCCTTACCTTCCTGAGCTAAGAAGTGACCAAACATTGGCCAGCCACCACCTTAGCCGCCAGAAATAGCCACCCCAATGGAGCCCAAAATGACCAAAATCCAAAATTAAACCACCTTGACTTGGCTCACTCCCATTGGCCACTGGTTCCTTTCTTCCCTCCACCTCAGTAAGCTTTAGCTCCCAACTCCAAGCCCTGAGCTCCACCAAGTAGCCATGGCTTTAAATGGACCTCTCCATGGCTAAAGAAGAGAGTGCTTGGAACCTTAAGGAAACTCTTTCAAAAAATTACCAAAGCTTCTCCAAACCATCCCAAGTGCAATCCCCTTGCTCTCAGTAATTGATAGCCATCACTTAGAGCCAATTTCTCCACTGTAATTTGCCCTAAAATAAGGACAGATCTCTCCACTCCACCACAGTGCACCAAACTTGAATTAATTGTGCACACACTAACCCCATAGTGAAAGAAGTAGATTCCCTACAAAAGCCCACTTTGAAACAACCTCTAACCTAGCTCTAGACCAACACCTGAAATCAAGATTGATAGAAACCATATCTAGAAAATTCACCAAGGCTTGAGACTTCATCTAGAGGTTTGTTGAACCCAATAGAAGCTACCACAACCATTTAATTGAGGCCTCCCCTCTCAGACAAAGGTATTGATCTCTAACTGAGCTTGTTTCAACTCGCCATACGGATTTACTGTATTTCATACCGTATAAGATGTATAAATATTCTCTTTCTGAGTAGATGAAAGTTTAGAAACAAACCCCATGCAATTTGGTTAATTGAAACTCGAAATCATAAGGTTATAGTGTGAACGACTCACGGGTTAGGTCACTTGGGGATGATAACGGAGAGCCATCCGATTGCGTGTGTATCCAATGGACGAAGGAGATCAAGCACGACAAGCCCTTGGTGCATAAAGCGTAGTTCGCATAGCACCTGAGGGGGATGGCGGCATCAAATGGTGCAGCATCGCGTGTTCTTTCAGAGCTGCATAAGATCCAGTCAACGCCGCACTGGATAAGTAGAAAAATAGGGATTTTTGAATTATTTTAATTACATAAACTTTAAAAATACATATATTTCTATAAAAAAATCATAAAAATAAAAGAAAAATATTCTTTTACTTAGTAAACTGAGGAGAATAATGTGGACTAAGAATAAAAATTATTTGACAAACATATGATTTTTAATGAATTAAATACCCTCTCTGGTATTTTAATTCTTTATGATTAAATATTGTTCACCATGGCTTGAAACTTTTAGGGTTCATTACTCATGACGGAGGGGATGCTCTCTAATTTTTCTAATGTCAGAGAGCATCTCTATACTTCTATCCATAATTTTCAAGCTAGAGTGACCATTTTGGCTTATTTTTAGTTAAATAAGTCTAAATATCACTTGCAAAATTATGAGAAAATTTTTGGTAGGTTTCTTGTGGTCACAGAAGTCTAGGAAAAATATTTTGATGCTTTGGATTTTCTTTTGAATTTTTATATTTTATTAAATGCAAATATCTTGTATTAATTTATGTAAATTAAATACTTATAAAAATTTGACAAAATCAATCCCACATTGTTCATAAAAATCATGTCTAATCACTGTAAAATTTAAAAATTATTTGATTGAGTTCAAGTATTCAAATGTATTTTCTTTGGGACCTTGTATTTTTGTACAAAAATAATTATAATAAATTTAATACACTTGAGAAATTTATGAAAAGTGGTTTTCTGAGTTCCTTGTGATTGGGGGAACTTAGGAAAAATAAAAGTTATTTTTGGTAAAATACTTGGTTTTTTAGCCTTATTTAAATTTAAAATAATTAAAATAATTAAAAATCCCAAAAAAACCATAATATTTCAAAATGTTCCCAATTATTCTCTGATCTCTTGTGACTCATTAAAATATTTTTCTTAAGTTTCTATAAATTAAAAGTAATTTTTAAAGGCTTAAAAGTGAATTTTCCTTATTTTACCATTAAAATAGTTAGAATAAATTAATTCAAAAGACCATGAAATTTAGCCTAAGTATTCCTTTGACCTAAGAAAACCTTTAATCATTTTCTCAGAAATAAAAACTTCATTTTGGAAAGTTAAGCAAATCAACTTTTGAAATTCCTATTTTCTAAATTTAAATAAATAATTAAATTGAATTTGGAGAGGTCCACATATTCTCCTCTAAACATTATAGTTACCTCATGGATATGACACTCTAACCCTCAAAGTCATTGGAGTTGTGTTTAAAGAGTTATGAGGTGAAGTGCTCCAAGGGCAAAGTGCTAATTCCAGACTCTAGTGCGTTAATCAAAATTTAGGATTAACCAAGAGCAAATGGGTAATTTTGATCTTAACATATATGTTAGAATGATTGAAATACAATGGGAATAAAAGGTAGAAACTCATTCACCACCCTTGCACAACATCAACAAAATCATAATCCTCCTAAACTTAATGACTTGGAAGTCAATTAAGATCAAATGACTCTTAAGTGATGGGCTTAAGATAGAAAAGATGATAATTTTGTTTTCTTAAGCCCAAAGTTGAGGATGATTAGACCATTTCATAAGAATATCAATCACTTGAAATCAAAATTTTGATAATCACCATTTCACCTATCATGATTGTTAAAGGCTTAGTAGTGACCTTGGCTCGATTTCTAAACTCAATCTATCAGATTTAGAAAATAATATGATTCGTGATTGAATTATTTAAATACTATAAGCATGATCTTAATTGTGGGCACCACAATCTTAAAAAGCCTAGACTTGTCCCGCACCCACTCACATAACTTTTAAATGGAACATCAATTGATTAATCACGTATTTTTTTCTCGAGATAATTAAACTGTTAGGTTTCACTAATGAACGGGGTAGTCATACTCTTCCTCAAATGATTAATGGAATAATATGATAAGTCTAAAATGAACTTGGAACATTTCAAGAGATCTTCAAAGTGATCTAAGGTCATGCCTCGAGGATTTTGAAATCTATTGGACATTCGGAAGGGCAAATTGTACTTGTCATATTTTGTTCTAAAATTATCTACTAGGATCTTCTGAGATTTAATAGAGCAATAGCTTAAGGCTTGGTAGATAAACCTTCATCTACTCTTGCAATTTATGTTCCTTGCAATATTATATACATGCCTTGCAAGCACTGATCTCTCAGGTGGAGGAACGAGAAGACTCGCAAGGTACGCTTTTACAGTTTACATAACTGTCTTTTCTTGTACTTTCCACACTGTATTTTTATACTTATAAAACTTGCATGTTATACAAAGATGTCACCCTGCATGCAAACCAAAAGTGCTAGGATAGCCACCAAACTAAAACCAAAACTAAAATCAACCGAGATAAAATTCACCGCCACAAAATTCAAAATATAAACTCAAAATTTAATCACAAACATCATAAAATAACAATTGCAATAAAATTAAGATGTCTCTGTTGGATGATCGGGAATCCCTCAGAAGTTTGTGTGATTGTTCATCACGACCTAAATCCTCACATCTTCTAGGCTATTTGTGTGATTGTTTTACATAAGTGTAAGCCCTAATTAATAAAATCAATAGGATGAAACATTTAAATATATCTCTCCAAAACTGAAACCAAACATTAGGATAGCTTGGGAAGTCATTGAGGTTCTCATTTGGATCTATGACATCCCCTAAGACTTCCTCCTTTGGATTCCAAAATAAATGTCCCAATTTTAGCCATTTCCATTTCACATCTCTTTGTCTGATCTCATTGCAAAGTCCTATCCTTTAGACCTATTTGAAGATAATATTTTTTGATTTTTATCAAGTGTTTTTTTAGGTGACTTAAGTTATCTAAGATGTAATTAACTATAGGGGCTTCCTCTTATAGGAAGCTTTTCTGAACCCAGCTTAATATAAACCCTATTTAACTCTTCATGTTAGATAGGGGAAATTGTCGGCAAATAAAATGGTTTCACAAACCAAATGGATGTCACATTATTCTTAGTTTATTTGATGGAGCCTCACCCTCAGTTCTTGTGTTTATCTTTCGGGATAGATACAGAGCTTTAGGTATAGCGCTCTTTCATTTAAACTGTGNAAATTGAAGAGCAGTTATATAAGTGGTGCTATGAACAAATTTTAAATAAACAAATAGAGTATTTACCTCCCTGTCAACCAAGATAAGCATATTTATCTCCGGAGTCCCCATCTGGAGCGTGGTAGTATTAGTTTAATTATTTTGGAAGATAGTGGTATTACAGTATGCAGTGAATCCAAAATTAAGTAAGAACAAAAAGGTAAGGATTTTAACAAAAAATTACATCAGAAGCATTCACTGGCTCTTCCACTTGCAAACTATTCAAAATGTCAACAATTTTTGCTGATCCTTTTCCTTTGGCCCGGACAGTAGGTATAACTCCAAATGAAAACTGAAAATTTAAAATTACACCTCCTTCAGAAAAAGTAACAAGTGCAGATCGAATTGAATGTTGCAATGTAAGTTAAAAAAATGCCAACTTCATCATATTTTTCGTTAATAACCTTATTCCAACTATTAATAAAACTAAGCATAAGCTCACAATCAAACATGGATTGAAAATCTAACATCCAAAAGAGAGATGGATACCTCTAGTTTATGAATGGCATTTGCAACATGCCAAAGAGCACTTGTATCACCATCGATTACACATTCCTTAACAAAATAAAAAGTAAAGCCAATCTAGACTTAATAACAATGTGACAAAACAAATTTTAGATTATCATTTTGAGTACCCGGAAAGCTAGGTCAAGTTCACATGATAAAACATCTTCATCCACTGGCAAGATGTACAAGAGGTACTCTCCAAAAGTAATTAAATGATGGACTTTCTCCTCCTCTAAAATCTGCACCAATAAGGATTATACATAAAAAGGTCATTTTTATTATAATATAAAAATGAACTAACTAAACTGTTAAACTTGGATATTTAATATTTATATTTAACATTTATGTATGTGTCTATTCTTTTGTCATCCATAATAAAAAGTTCAAAGTATATTATTTTACTTAATTTAATATTAAGTTTATTTAAATGAATATTCATAACTCAATCTATTAAATTATAATAAAAAACTAAAGAGTATTTTTTTAAAAGTATGATTGTGCCCCCAAAAAAATATTTATTGACTTAACCATTGCACATACTAGCATTTATGCACATCAACTGAGATAAAATAACAAGCAAATAGGAGATTCAATAGCTTCAACTTTAATTGGACTGTAGTACTAGCAGCATAATCCAATTCTTCTAAGATTGAACAGTATCCAGTGAAGATTATATTAAAAAAGAATGCTGATATACTAGGGATCATGAGGTCGGGACAGAAATGGTACAGATAGCAAATATTTACTAGAGCTGTTGAAATGTATAAATAAAATGACTGCTTCAACATTGTTAAAATGTGAAATTGTTCTATTTCTTTCTTTCAAAATTTCATTTATGTTAACATTTTACCTTAAAAGCATATGCAATGCCCAGGGATATAAACATAAATGCATTAATTACAGAAATTTTCAATATTAATCCATACAAAAATTTACTTACATAACACTCAATTCATATCTAACATCTAAACTTCAATTTTTTACATATATACCATCCTACCTATGCATGAAAAGTTGTACTTCACCTTTTAAAAGTTAAAATAGCAGTATTTTTTATGTGCAATGAAAATTTTGGGTGGCATAAATGTCAAAAGTAAAATTTAGCTGTTAGATATGTAAATACATAGGAATTGGGTGGTACACCTCTAATGC